>WBNM01040225.1:0-71011 GCA_013399055.1 Ramphastos sulfuratus
TTGATGGTTGGATTTGATGATCCCACAGGTCTTTTCTAATGAAACAGTTCTATGATTCTATGAAATTCATCACTCAGTTATAATCGCCGTGTTGGCCTTTTGTGCCCAATCACATAATTTCTCTGCTTAGCCTGTTCCTTGAGAGACTCTTATTGTCCTTTCAAATCAGTATTCTCATTTCACGCTACTGTCAGAGAGGTTAAGACAGCAAACATGTTTCCATTTGGGTGCTGTAAGGCTTTTCACTCAAAGATTCAAGTGCCCTCCAGGAATAATTAATTAATTAAAACTGCAAGCTCCCAGTTTAAGCCAGTGAGGAGCACATAAAGATTATTTCACTCTGGACAACTGTTTGTCTTATTATAGCAATGCTATGTGATACTTCAGGGTAAACAGTGAAGAAATGATGAGCTCACTTGAAGCCACATGGGAATTGCATTGCAAACATCATATTTATTAATGGAACAGCAGTCAACAGATTAAACAGTAGGTAACAAAGCTGTTTCCCTACAGGTGCCGTGTGCAGCCACAATGGTTGTGGTCTGATGCCCTCATGGAGCATTCAGAGGAAGACAGGCTATCTGTGTTCCAAATAAGCCTGTACAATCCAAGGAAAGCAGCTGTTCCAGGCTGCTCTTCAAACTCTTCACAGAGAGGTTGGTGGGAATTGCTTTTTTAGTGGCTCCTACCAGTTATACTTTTCTTGGTTTTTTTAATCTTAAAGAAAGTAAAAAGAAAATTAGAATCTTAGAATCACAGAACTGTTGAGGTTGAAATAGACCTTTGAGAGCACCTAGTCCAAATGCTCTCCTGGAGCTCACAATCCCACCACTGCTGCAAAGCCACTACCACTAAACTGCATCCCTAAGCACGACATCCACGTGTCTTTTAAATACCTCCAGGGATGGAGACTCTACTACCTCCGTGGGCAGCCTGAGAACCCTTTCTGGGAATAAATTTTTCTTAATGTCCAACCTAAATCTCCCTTGGCACAACTTGAGGCCATTTCCTCTTGTTCTGTCACCTGATACTAGGGAGAAGAGACCAACCCCCACCTCACTCCAACTTCCTTTAAGAGATTTGTAGAGGGCAATTGAGGTCTCCCCATAGCTTCTCATCTCCAGACTTAATAACCTCAGTTCCCTCAACCACTCCTCACAGAACTTGTGTGCAAGGCCTTTCACCTGCTTCATTGCTCTTCTTTGGACATGCTCCAGCACCTCAACATCCTTCTTGTAGAAGGGGACCAAAACTGAACACACAAAAATTAGAACATTTAGAATCAATAGCTGATCAAGGAACTAGTCAATAGCATACTTCTGAGTGTTTTTGCTTTTAATGAGTATTGGTTTTTTAATTAAAAAAAAAAAAAGTAATTATTTGGAATTTTAGGGATTGAGACAATAGATATTAAACTGACAATTTTGTCAGCAGAAAATTAAAATGCTCTGCTGCTTTTTGTACCTGGCAGTTTGTCACACATTACACAGGAACATCAGAAAGGCCATACTTGCTCAGAGTAAAGGTCTGTCTGGCTCAGCATCCTGTCTCTGGGCAGTAGCCAAGAAGGGGTGCCCAAGAGTGAGTGTAAGAACCAAGAAAATCAATAGTGGTTCTTCCTTGGAATAAATCTCCAGCCTCCAGTGACTCATAGTCATAGAATGGTTTGGTTTGGAAGAGACCTCCAAAGGTCATCTAGTCCAACCCCATCTGCAGTCAGCAGAGGCATCCTCAACTAGATCAGGTTGCCCAGAGCCCTCTCCAGCCTCACCTTCACAGAATCACAGAATTAACCAGGTTGGAAAAGGCCTCTAGGATCATTGAGTCCAACCTATCACCTTAACTACCTCCCTAGGCAACCTGTTCCAGTGTTCCACTATCCTCCATGGTAAAGAACTTGTTCCTAACATCCAATCTAAATCTGCACTTCTCTAGTTTGAAGCCATTGCCTCTCATCCTATCACCACAGACCTTTGTAAATAGTCTCTCTCCATCCTTCTTGCAGGCCCCCTTCAGATACTGGAAGGTCATTACTAGGTCTCCCCTGAGCTTTCTCTTCTCCAGGCTGAACAACCCCAGCTTCTTCAGCCTGTGTTTGTAGCAGAAGTGTTCCAACCCCCTTCCAAACTTACTCTCTTCCAGACTTACTGTCTCAGTGCATTTTCTAAGACTAACAGAGACCCATTTGGGACTCAAGGGAAATAAAAAAGTAGTGTTTGGCATGGGTGGCTTTGTGGATCCTGAGGTGTGTCAGTGATGCTCATGGAGTGTTCAAGTGAGGAAAAACTGGGTTCCCCAGCTGGACTCTGTAACTCAATGACAGCAGTGATTCCTGTCTGCTCTCCACCTGGTTGCTTCCTGCAGTTTATGGGTATCTCTTCCTGGTCAAATGCAAGCTGCCTCTCTCTTCAGATATAGGAGACTGCCATTTTCTCCCTTTTTTCCCCTCTACAGTTCTTCTTGGTTTCTTATTCTCTCATCTGGCAGAGGTGGACGATTTCTTCTTTGCTGTCTTTCAGGTCAGCCGTAATGTATAGCGAGGGAGCACAGCAAGAACAGGACCAGGTACACCAGCAGCCTCTGCATGGGGCTGCTGATCTTCCCAAGCCTGAAAGAGTGAAACAGGGAATCTCAGCTGCCTGTGAAATTAGTCCAGGGAAAAGTACCTGTGTGTATGAGTAGACCTCCCAGTGCACAGTTTTCCTTTAAAGCCTCTGACTGCATAAGGTCTATGCAGGAGAACTGAGCCAGCTTGATTCAGATCACTGCACCCAGCTAGACTAGAGGCAATCAAAACACTGCAGTGAAATCAGGTGCATCTGCAAAGTGTGTCCTGTTGTGTAATTTTAAGTTATCATCCCTTTTTCCGTTTCCATAGTGCCGTGCTAAGGGAAGGATCCTGAAGTCTGCCTGTCTCAGTCCCAGGTCTCTTGCTGGAACTGTTTGACAATATTAACATTCACCTCTCTTTCCAGTGTCCCAGTGAGGATTTGCACTGGCACAGCTTCAGAAAGCCAAAACAATCAAATGGTTTAATTGTTCAAAGGGACAGATAACAACAGGTTGGGGTTGCTGGTGGTAAAGGCACTGACTGCAAGGTGATCTCAGGTCAGTAAATGTGGTGTAACATGATGCAGTCAGAGGCACAAACCTTTGCAGTAGCTCATATGTGAAACAGAAATGCTGGGTATTGAAGCTGCAATTCTCACCAAGAAAGGTGTCCCTGCACCTCTACTGCTGCCCGCTCTGCACCCCCTCGCCATTGCTGACCCTGGTACTGGTGCCAGCCGTGGTGTGCCAAGACACATCCCTTTCCTGTGTTTTATACCCCAGCCCAGGCACCTGCCTTCTAGGTGACATTTAACATGACTTAGTCTGGAGAAGAAAAGGCTAAGGGGAGATCTTACTGCTCTCTAGAACTACCTGAAAGAGATTGGAGTGAGGCTGGTGTTGGTCTCTTCTCCCAAGTAACTAGAGGTAGGATGAGAGGGAATTGGCTTAAGTTGTGCCAGGGGAGGTTTGTATTGGATATTGGGGAAAATGTCTTTCCTGGAAGAATGATCAGGCATTGGAACAGGATGCCCAGGGAGATGGTGGAGTCACCATCTCCAGACATGTTCAAGAAGTGTGTAGATGTGGTACTTCAGGATATAGTGTGGTGGTCATAGTAGTTGGGTTATGGTTGGACTCAATGACCTTAAAGGTCTCTTCCAGCCTTAGTGATTATATGATTCTATGATTTGAGAGGAATATTGTGTAACATAGTCTCATATGTTTAGCATATACTTAATTTTCCTCATTAACACCTTGAAAGGGTTTCAACTTTAACATTGGAGCCCTCAATATAGAAAGGACATGGCCATGGTGGAGCTGATCCAGAGGAGGACCACAAAAATGATTAGTGGATTGGAGCATCTCTCCTACAAAGACAGACTGAGGGAGCTGAGGTTGTTCAGCCTGGAGAAGAGAAGGCTCCGGGGAGACCTAATAGCAGCCTTCCAGTACCTGAAAGTGACCTACAAAAAGGATGGAGAGAGACTGTTTACAAAGGCCTGTAGTGACAGTACAAGGAGCATTGGCTTCAAAATGGAGAAGAGCAAATTTAGATTGGATGTTAGGAACAAGTTCTTTACCATGAGGGTAGTGGAACACTGGAACAGGTTCCCTAGAGAGGTGGTTGAGGCCTCATGCCTGGAGATATTCAAGGTGAGGCTCAACAGGGCTATGGGCAACCTAATCTAGTTGAGAATGCCCTTGCTGACTGCAGAGGGGGTTAGACAATGGTCTTTGGAGGTCCCTTCCAGCCTGGACCATTCTATGATTAAAATTAAGCAAAAGGCTTCTCTTGGGCACCCCAGCCCTCAGAATCTGCTTTGAAGTTGTGTGTTTCTGTTATTTGAGCCTTGCTTCATCAATTTTAGCTAAAACAGGGCTGTCCTATCTTCTCGAGACTCCCTCCATCAGCTCTTTGGCAGCCAGCTTGATGGATCTTTATTTAACACAAGCACCTGCTGACTGGAATGGCCTTGGTGCCAAAGCCACTAAATCAACTTGCCTTCCTGTCCTATAGCACACTGGGAGGCTTTACCAAACATAGAAGCATTGAGACACCTTAACAACAATTTGCTGTACAGCCAGCAGACTGGTGAAGGTCTGAATACAGACCCCTAAAAGAACTAAGACTTGCAGGTGCAACGTTATTTGGCTCTTTGAAGTGGAACCAAGAAGTTAGTACAGATAGAGAGGAGGAACTGGGATGGGGGGAATGCATCTAACAGAAGAATTCTCAGCTGTGATATTAATAGGCTGTTAGAGCAGGAATTACTTATTACAGAGCTTTACCTGTTAGTACCTTGTCATAGGTATGATTAAAGGGGTGTAATGCCTATCAGTGGGGGCCCTGGAACAATCTGCCATGTGGCTCAAGTTTGATCCAAATTACTACAGTGCTCTTCATTGTGTCAGCAGGACGTGCCAGAGTCAGAATGTTAGGGGTTGGAAGGGAAGGTCTGATTTGTTGCAATCATTTCACAAAGATAGAATCATAGAATCACAGAATGTTAGGGGTTGGAGGGGACCTCCAGAGATCATCGAGTCCAACCCCCCTATCAAAGCCAGATCATCTAGGGCAGGCCACAGAGAAATGCATCCAGATGGGTCTTGAAATTATCCAGAGAAAGAGACTCTGCAATCTCTCTGGCCACCTGCTCCAGCACCCTTACAGCAAAGAAGTGTCTCCTCATGTTGAGGTGGAACCTCCTGTGTTCCAGCTTGTACCCATCCCATAGGCTTATAGGCAATTTGAAAATCAGATTGCTTCAAGAAGGGGCTTACAGATACACGTGTGCCAAAGCAATGTGTAGGCAGCCCCTGTGTTGCATCTTGCCTTCTCCACACAAATGAGTACCCCCACAGTGGATATGGATGCTGTGGATTGACATCTGCTAAGAAATAGTCTGAGATCCTCCAGCCTTTTTTGTCAGTTGCTGAACAGATGGTGAGCTGTCATCATTGCTACTTCATATTCCAGATTAATGGAGAGGGGCTGTAAGCTGGCAATTTCTTTTTCTCAGCTTGGGACCAACAGATCTTTGAAAGTCACAACATTATTATTATTCTATTAATTTCTAGGGACCCACTCAGATTGGGGCTCCTTGTCCTAAGTACATACACAGGGTAGAAGCCATGAGGACAGACTACAAGAGTTGGGGCTCGGCAGCCTGGAGAGAAGGCTTCAAGGAGACCTCATAGCAGCCTTCCAGTATCTGAAGGGGGCTACAGGAAGGCTGGGGAGGGACTATTGACAAGGTCTTGTAATGACAGGACAAGTAATGGGTTTAAACTGGCAGAGGGGAGGTTTAGACTGGATGTTAGGAAGAAGTTCTTTGCAGTGAGGGTGGTGAGACACTGGCACAGGTTGCCCAGGGAGGTTGTGGCTGCTCCCTCCCTGGAGGTGTTCAAGGCCAGGTTGGACGAGGCCTTGAGTGACCTGTACTAGTGGGAGGTGTCCCTGCCTATGGCAGGGGGTTGGAACTGGATGAGCTTGGAGGTCCCTTCCAACCTAAACCATTCTGTGATTCTAAACAGTTTAAGTTTGGCATAAACCTTTGAGCTATACCTAAAAGATTCTGACTTCCTTTGTGCCAGTCCCAATGCCCTATTTGCTGATTGCTGAAAGGGACATCATGACCTCAAAAGCCATGGGGTGGTTGAGGTTGGATATCAGAAAAAACTTCTTCACTGTAAGAGTTGTTAAACACTGGAATAGGCTTCCCAAGAAGGTGGCTGAACCCCCATCCCTGGAGGTGTTTAAAAGAGGCAGAGATGTGGTGCTGAGTGGCCTGGTTTAGCACCAGCCTTGGTAGTTGGGAAATGGTTGGACTTGATGATCTTAGAGGGCTTTCCCAGCTGGAATGATTCTATGAGTTGTGTGTGATCAGGGGGATGGGAAGTTACTGTTTGTGCTCCCAGCTTCTTCAAACAGTAACTGTTCATTCCTAATTTCTGTAGTGAACTGCTGAAAGTGACTGACATGGGCTCATTTTGCCTGATGCTGGAACACAGTCTGTATGTGTGTGCAGCTGATGCCTGCTTGTTGCAGTAAAAATGGATCTCTCATTCAGGCATCATGACTTTTGAAGCTGCTTTTGTGTCATACAAAGCATTCATCTGATGATACCATTCATAGAATCATAGAACTGTTTCAACTGGAGAAGATCTCTGAGATGATCAAGTCCAGCTGTCACCCTAAGACCACCATAGCCCAGAGTGCCACATCCACACATTTCTCTACCCCCTCCCTGGGCAGCCTGTTCCAATGCCTGACCACTCTTGCAGTAAAAAAAAAAAAAAAAATTAATATCCAACCTAAACCTCCCCTGGCACAATTTCAGCCCATTCCATCTTGTTCTATCACCTGATACTAGAGAGTAGAGACCAATCTCCACTTCACTCCCACCTCCTTTCAGGGACTTGTAGAGAGCAATGAGGTCTCCCCTCAGCTTCCTCTTCTCCAGGCATACACAATCCCTGTTCCCTCAGACACTGCTCTAGAGACCTGTTCTCCAGACCCTTCACCAGCTTTGTTGCCTTTCTCTGGATGTGCACCTCAATGTCTTTGCTGTAGTGAAGGGCTCAAACCTGAACCAGTATTCAAAGTTCAGCTTCACCAATGCTGACTATAGATGGACAATCACATCCCATGTCCTGCTGGCCACACTACTCCTGATGCAGGCCAGGCTGCCGTTGACCTTCTTACCCACCTGAGCACACTGCTGGTCCATGTTCAGCCAGCTGTCAAGCAGCATGCCCAGGGCAGCTTTCCAGCCACTCATGTCAGATGAGTACAAAAGGCAATAAAAAAGTCCTGGGGAGCAATTTATAGTGGTGAGGCTGAGCTGTGAAACTGAAGCTCCAGGCATTATCTGTGTTAGACAGCAAGGTAACAGAAGCTGCAACAAACAGTTCTTACATAATGAAGCAATTATGTTTCCTCAGTCTCACAAGTTTTTGAAAACACAGCTTTGTCAGGCTCTCCACTGGTAACACTTTGAGGTTCTTCAGGGGAAGTATGATAGAGAAGCAGTCACTCCTGCAAGCATATCTTTGATCACTGCAGAAATCTTACATTTTATACAATCACAGAATCAGTGCATGGTGGAGGTTGCAAGGGACCTCTCTAGGTCAGTCCAACCCCCCAAATATCTATTTTGGTACACTCTCATACCTGAAATAGGTTGAGTAGCCATCACTGAGGGAAGTGGCAAGTCCCTGAGGGAAGATCCCTGATAGAATTAGAAAACCCCCCCCCAAAAAGCCATTGTGTCTCTGGGGGAAGCAAGAAGCCTGAGTTAGCTTTGATGGTTCTCCCTCTCTACTTTGCCCTGGGGAGACCATGTCTAGAATACTGCATCCACTTCTGGGCTTCTCAGTACAAGAAGGATGGGGACTTGCTGGAGGGGGTACAGAAGAGGGTTGCAAAGATGCTGAGGGGCACTGGAACATCTCTCTTGTGAGGAAAGATTGAGAGAATTGGGTCTTTTTAGTCTGGAAAAGGGAAGACTGAGGGGCAGCCTCCTAAATGCTTAGAAATACTGAAAGTCCCCAGTGACAGGACAAGGGATAATAAGCACAAACTTGAATGCAAGAAGTTCCATCTAAAGGTGAAGAGGAACTTGTTTAATTTAAGAGTGATGGAGCCACTGAAACAGGCTGCCCAGAGCAGTGGTGGAATCCCCATCTCTGGAGACATTCCAAGCCTGCCTGGGTGTGTTCCTGTGTGACCTTCTTTAGGTGAACCTGCCTTGGCAGGGCGGTCAGACCTGATGATCTCCAGAGGCCCTTTCCAACCCCTATCATTCTGTGACTCTGTTAGAAAGAGAACTAAGTAATGAAGCTGTCATAGAGCTTCTCCAAACCATTTTTATCCTAGTCTTCCTGAAATATTAAATTACAGACACTGCAGCATCAGGCTCCCCAGACAAAACTGTGCCATACATACAAACTAAAAATAAATTATAAGTGGCTCTGTGCAGGAAAATGCACTGAATGGACTGAAGAGAGCATATCTCTTGCAACTTAAAGAGGCATTTAAGAGGAGAAGGCTACCACTTGGATCCTGGGCTGCATCAAGAGGAGAGTGGCCAGCAGGTCAAGAGAAGTGATTCTTTCCCTTTGCTCTTGTGAGACCCATCCTTGAATACTGCATACAGTTCTGGTGTCCCCAGCATAAGAAGGACACAGAGCTGTTGGTGCAGATACAGAGGAGGGCCACAAGGATGACTGAAGGGCTGGGGCACCTCTCCTATGAGGATAGGCTGCAGGAGCTGGGGATGCTCATCTTAGACAAGACTCAGGGGAACCTTATAGCTGCCTTCCAATACACGAAGGGATCCTACAAGAAGACTGGAGAGAGACTTTTTGTAAGGGTGTCTAGCAGCAGGGCTAGGGAGAATGGCTTAAAGCTGAGGGGGAGTAGATTTCGATGAGATCTTAGGAAGAAGTTCTTCAGTACGAGTGGTGAGACTCTGGAATAAATTGCACAGAGTGGTTGTGGATGCCCTCCTCTCCCTGGAGGTGTTCAAAGACAGACTGATGAGGCTTTGGGCAACCTGGTCTAGTTGAGAGGTGTCCCTGCCCATGGCAGGGGACATGATCTCTGAGGTCCCTTGCAACCTAAACCATTCTGTGATTCCATGATTTGTCTTACTAAAGCAACAAGAAGTAGTATTTGTGGCCAAATGATGCACTACTCCTTGAAAACCAAAAAAGGTGACTAGGGCTCTTTAGAAATGTGGGGAAATAAAGGTGATCCTTAAATCTAGATTCCACATAAAAATGTGTGTTGTGTGGAGGGTTTTGAGATCTAGACACGAAATTGCACATGTTGAAATGTGTCAGCTGAAGCCCACCTCTGTGATAATAGCAGGGGCCCCAAGTGCTCATCTCACTTTCAAAATGCACTTGAGCCTTCAGACCCTGGTTGGAGGCTAAGAGGTTCATTAAGGAGTTGGACTTCTGTCTTATGAGGAAAGGCTGAGAGACTTGGGGCTGTTTAGCCTGGAGAAAACTGAGAGGGGTTCTTATTAATGTTTATAAATATCTGAATGCTGGGTGTCAAGAAAAAGGGGTCAGTCTCTTTTCAGTGGTGTCCTGTGGTAGGACAAGGGGCCATGGACACAAACTGGAACACAGGAAGTTCTGCCTCAACGTCAGGAAAAAACTTCTTTACTGTGAGGGTGATGCAGCACTGGAACAGGCTGCCCAGAGAGGTTGTGGAGTCTCCTTCTCTAGAGACTTTCAATATCTCTCTGGATGTGTTCCTGTGCAACCTGCTGTAGGTGGTCATGCTTGGGTAGGAGGGTTGTATGTGATGATCTCTGGCAGCCTCTTCCAACCCCTCCCATTCTATGATTCTAAATGCCAGGAGCATGTGCAGAGTGCCACCCATTTAGGGATGAAGCATGTCTTTCTGAGGGCACCTTCTCCTGATCTTTATGCCCTCGGGGGAAGGAGAAGGTGCTGAGTGTTTTGCAAGTAGTGCTCAGCAGTGTCCAAAACTCAAAGTCTTTCAGGGCCAAATTCAGAGGTATGTGAAGAAACTGCAGGAGGCTGCTGAACAGTCAGAATTTGTTTCTCTCCTAACAGTACTTATTCACAAGTGCCTGGGAGAAGTAAAACCTGCAGCAGTTAGACATTGTTCCAGGCAGACAAAGGACAAAAACACTGAATCCAAATGAAACTGCTAGCAGGAATTTCTGAGATAAAGTACACCTTGCTACCAGTGCAAGATACCTATAAACATAGTTTCGTTCCTGTGAGGTAATGATTCTGAGCTCCTCAATAACCACAGATGGTAAGGACTCCCTCTGAGCAGCTTTTGAATCATCATAACTGTAGTAACTATAATAACTCTCAGCAAAGAACCCCAAGCACCAAGCTGAACTGCTATGGAAATGACTCAAGAGTAAGAGGGATGATTCAGAAGGTGAAATATTACTTCACATAGCATGTGGGTGTTCTTCTAAGGTTTCCATCCAAGGACTGACCTTGTTTAGTTTATGAGATCTGACAAGATCACAGCTCTCACTAGTACATTGTAATGCAGAGCACTGCACTAATTCACTGCTGTCATGTCTGCCACGATGGGTAAAATGCACTGGTGATACTCCAGTTTCCTGATGAGCCCCTAGTCTTGTCATTGGGCACAATTTAAATAGTCAAATCCAAGTTATATATTGGAAATGCTACTGAAAATAGCCTAGGAAAAATAATGTCAGTAAATAGCAATGTTAGTGCTATATGACAGACTGTTAAAATAATTAGACTTACATATATATCACATCTAGTCTCAGAAGGCCTCATAAATATTAGTTAACCTCAATAACCAGCATTCCTAGAATCATAGAGTTGTTTTGGTTGGAAAAGACCTCCAAGACTGTGAAATCCAACCATGAACCTAAGACCACTATGGCCATTAAACCATGTCCTGAAGTGCCATGTCCACATATTTCTTAAACATCTCCAAGGACAGTGACTCTACCACCTCCCTGGACAGCCTGTTCTGGTGTCTGACCACTCTTGAAGGAAAGAAGTTTTTCTTCATATCCACTCTAAACCTTCCCTGGCACAATTACAGGCCATTTTCTCTCATCCAGGCAGACCTTACAGCAGCCTTCCAGTACCTGAAGGGGGCCTACAAGAAAGCTAAGAGGGACTTTTTAAAAGGGCTTGTAGTGATAGGATAAGAGGGAATGGATTGAAGCTGAGAGAGGNAAAACACTGAATCCAAATGAAACTGCTAGCAGGAATTTCTGAGATAAAGTACACCTTGCTACCAGTGCAAGATACCTATAAACATAGTTTTGTTCCTGTGAGGTAATGATTCTGAGCTCCTCAATAACCACAGATGGTAAGGACTCCCTCTGAGCAGCTTTTGAATCATCATAACTGTAGTAACTATAATAACTCTCAGCAAAGAACCCCAAGCACCAAGCTGAACTGCTATGGAAATGACTCAAGAGTAAGAGGGATGATTCAGAAGGTGAAATATTACTTCACATAGCATGTGGGTGTTCTTCTAAGGTTTCCATCCAAGGACTGACCTTGTTTAGTTTATGAGATCTGACAAGATCACAGCTCTCACTAGTACATTGTAATGCAGAGCACTGCACTAATTCACTGCTGTCATGTCTGCCACGATGGGTAAAATGCACTGGTGATACTCCAGTTTCCTGATGAGCCCCTAGTCTTGTCATTGGGCACAATTTAAATAGTCAAATCCAAGTTATATATTGGAAATGCTACTGAAAATAGCCTAGGAAAAATAATGTCAGTAAATAGCAATGTTAGTGCTATATGACAGACTGTTAAAATAATTAGACTTACATATATATCACATCTAGTCTCAGAAGGCCTCATAAATATTAGTTAACCTCAATAACCAGCATTCCTAGAATCATAGAGTTGTTTTGGTTGGAAAAGACCTCCAAGACTGTGAAATCCAACCATGAACCTAAGACCACTATGGCCATTAAACCATGTCCTGAAGTGCCATGTCCACATATTTCTTAAACATCTCCAAGGACAGTGACTCTACCACCTCCCTGGACAGCCTGTTCTGGTGTCTGACCACTCTTGAAGGAAAGAAGTTTTTCTTCATATCCACTCTAAACCTTCCCTGGCACAATTACAGGCCATTTTCTCTCATCCAGGCAGACCTTACAGCAGCCTTCCAGTACCTGAAGGGGGCCTACAAGAAAGCTAAGAGGGACTTTTTAAAAGGGCTTGTAGTGATAGGATAAGAGGGAATGGATTGAAGCGGAGAGAGGGCAGATTTAGGCTGGGTATGAAGAAGAAATTCTTCACAGTGAGGGTGGTGAGACACTGGAACAGGTTGCTCAGGGAGGTTGTGGATGCCTCCTCCCTGGGGGGAGTGTTCAAGGCCAGGTTGGATGAAGCCTTAAGCAGCTTGGTCTAGTGGAAGGGTTCCCTGTCCATGGTGGGGGTGTTGGAACTAGATGATCTTTAAGGTCTCTTCCAACCCAACCCATTCTATGATGGACTGTGATTTCAGATCCCTTGGGATTTTTTTTTCCTAATTTATCTTAATTTAGAATTATTTTTAAGCCATTCCTATAGTAAAAAAACCTAAAATTTTCAAGTACTTTGCTCTAACAGAAGCAATTATCAGGACACGTGAATAATTACTGCTTTACCTGCAAAGGTCCTTACTTCCCCTAGCAATCATCTGTTTAAAGAGAGAGCCATGGTGGAAATCTGCTCTGAAAATCCATTTTCAGGAGATTGAAGTCTCTGATGAAAAGCCACCGCTCTTAAATGGATGTGCTTTTGCTGTGGTGAGATTGCCTGCTAGCAGGAATGCTAGCAGAGAGCCTTCAGCTACCACGGTGTTTGGAAGGCAGGGACAATTTAATTGCAATAATAACAAGGTGATTCTCAAAGAATAAATCATCTCTGCAGCAAATTATGCCTGAAGTGCAGATCATTGTTGCAGTGACATCTCCAAGCAGTTATTTATCACAGGGGAAACTGGTTAGCTTGAGCTATGGAGCTCAGTGACCCAGCAGCTGGCACATGCTGGGAATAGTTTTCCTGTGGTATTTCCCACCCTGACCTTTTCCTGAGAGTGGGAGAGCAGCAGTACTGTGGAAACTGAGATTATTGATGTGTGGTTACCACAAGCAAAAGGCCCTTTTCTGAATGAGCTGGTGCGGTGGTTTGGCCCTGGCTAGGGGCCAAATGCCCACCAAAGCTGTTCTATCACTCCCCTTCCTAGATGAACAGAGAGAGGGAGAGGGGAAAATGTAACAGAAACAGTGATAAGATGGAAGCAATTTAATGATAATGATAGGCAAAGCAATAGAGCACAGGGAAGAGAAGGTAGAGAGGGAGATGTTAGTCTCTGCTTCCTGTCAGTAGGACGATGCTGGATCTCGGGAAGCAGAGCTCTCTACATGTAACGAACACATGCCATGGGTGCATCTCCCCACACTTCCTTCTTTCACTTTGTTCTTATATCTGAGGTGATGTCACAGGGCATGGAATATCCCTTTGGCCAGTCTGTGTTCAACCCCAGGCATGGCTGCTCCAGAGACCCCTCTCTTGCTGCCTTCTCAGTGCCCTGGCTTCTTGTTGCTGCTTAGCATGGGCTGAAAGGGTTGTCTGCATTGTTCGCTCTTCTGCCTCAGGGAGAAACAGGGCACTGGGACCTTCTTTCACTTTGTTCTTATATCTGACCTGACATCATATGGCATGGAATATCCCTTTGGCCAGTCTGGGTCAGCAGGCTTAGCTGTGTCCCCTCAGACTCTCAGGGCAGGGAAATGTTGGAAAAGCACAAACTGGATGTTCGGCTCAGTAGTAGCCAACACACTGCTGTGTGACCAACACTCAGCTTCAGCACTGCAAAGCACAGCACTAGAAAGATGCTTTGAGGAGGACTAACTCCAACTCACCCCAAACCCAGTACAGCTGGGTAATTCTTTGGGAAAGAGGAGAGCTTAATTAATTAAGTATCATGTGTGACTGGGAATTGGACTTGAGTTGTGCTGATAGACCACCAGCTTGAAGCAGCAGTCACTACAGCTCTGTCTTCTTCTGAGACCTATGATGTGGCTTTAGCAATGTGAGCCTGAGCCTCTCAAATGACAAGATGGGTGTGCTGGTTTGAGGCTAATTGGAATATTTTAATGAAAAAATGAGATGAAAAGAAAACAGTGGTGATGTCTGCTTCACTCATAGGCTTGCTGAGATGTATAAAAACAAGGACACAAATATATATAAGATAAAGAGTCTCTCACTCTCTCTGGGAGCTGCTGTGTCTTCTGGCCTTTCTGCTGTGTAACCCAACTAACCACTGTGCTTCTAACCCCCCTTACTGATCCTCCAAACTCACCTTGCATGTAAGGCAGACCCTGGGATAAGGTAGAGGGGTGGAAAGAAGGTGGAAGGGTGGTTGGGAGCCCCTCCTGGGGACTCTGATTTCTGGGAGGGGTGTTGTGTTTCTGTATTTCCTTTAACCTGTATATTTCTGTAAATATTCCTGTATATTGTGTATATCTGCTTGTATATTGTGCTAAGCTGTAAATAGAGCTTAAAGTCCTTAACTTCCAGTCTAGTCTGGGTGATTTTCATAGAGTGGGGGGCCCAAACCATTGCAATGGGAAAGGAAAAAGCAGCCCTAACAGCATGTAAATGTGGAAAGGTTGACCCACCTCGTAGGTGCTCTGTGGGCAAGTAAAATGAGGCTTTCATTTGCTTATCAAGTGCAAACTGCACTTGAAATCATTCCCTGAAAGAGTTATTAACTTCTGGAAAGTATAACCGAAAGCATAACTGAAAGCTATACAGATCAGGAAATATTTCAGTGTGTAGTTTGGTGTACTTATACACTTGATTTTGTTCTGCATAACCCTTCCAATTGCTCCTTCTCTGCTGTGGAAACTATTTATGATATGAATAATATTATTTATAAGCTGACTGCTCAATTGAAAATTACTAGTTTAACTGGCAATTGTTGGTTTCTTTTCATCAAAATGAGGAATGGCTTGAGTTGGAAGGGGACCTTAGAGATCATCTAGTTCCTACCCACCCCTGCCATGGGCAGAGACACCTTTCACTAGAACACATTGCTCGAACCTTCATCCAGCCTGGTCTTAAACACTTCCAGGAATGAAGCATTCATAACTTCTCTGGACAACCTGTTCCAGTGCCTCATCACCCTCACTCTAAAGAATTTCTTCCTAATATCCAATCTAAACGTACCCTGATCTAGTTTAAAATCATTGCCTCTCATCCTNCTAACTCCAACTCACCCCAAACCCAGTACAGCTGGGTAATTCTTTGGGAAAGAGGAGAGCTTAATTAATTAAGTATCATGTGTGACTGGGAATTGGACTTGAGTTGTGCTGATAGACCACCAGCTTGAAGCAGCAGTCACTACAGCTCTGTCTTCTTCTGAGACCTATGATGTGGCTTTAGCAATGTGAGCCTGAGCCTCTCAAATGACAAGATGGGTGTGCTGGTTTGAGGCTAATTGGAATATTTTAATGAAAAAATGAGATGAAAAGAAAACAGTGGTGATGTCTGCTTCACTCATAGGCTTGCTGAGATGTATAAAAACAAGGACACAAATATATATAAGATAAAGAGTCTCTCACTCTCTCTGGGAGCTGCTGTGTCTTCTGGCCTTTCTGCTGTGTAACCCAACTAACCACTGTGCTTCTAACCCCCCTTACTGATCCTCCAAACTCACCTTGCATGTAAGGCAGACCCTGGGATAAGGTAGAGGGGTGGAAAGAAGGTGGAAGGGTGGTTGGGAGCCCCTCCTGGGGACTCTGATTTCTGGGAGGGGTGTTGTGTTTCTGTATTTCCTTTAACCTGTATATTTCTGTAAATATTCCTGTATATTGTGTATATCTGCTTGTATATTGTGCTAAGCTGTAAATAGAGCTTAAAGTCCTTAACTTCCAGTCTAGTCTGGGTGATTTTCATAGAGTGGGGGGCCCAAACCATTGCAATGGGAAAGGAAAAAGCAGCCCTAACAGCATGTAAATGTGGAAAGGTTGACCCACCTCGTAGGTGCTCTGTGGGCAAGTAAAATGAGGCTTTCATTTGCTTATCAAGTGCAAACTGCACTTGAAATCATTCCCTGAAAGAGTTATTAACTTCTGGAAAGTATAACCGAAAGCATAACTGAAAGCTATACAGATCAGGAAATATTTCAGTGTGTAGTTTGGTGTACTTATACACTTGATTTTGTTCTGCATAACCCTTCCAATTGCTCCTTCTCTGCTGTGGAAACTATTTATGATATGAATAATATTATTTATAAGCTGACTGCTCAATTGAAAATTACTAGTTTAACTGGCAATTGTTGGTTTCTTTTCATCAAAATGAGGAATGGCTTGAGTTGGAAGGGGACCTTAGAGATCATCTAGTTCCTACCCACCCCTGCCATGGGCAGAGACACCTTTCACTAGAACACATTGCTCGAACCTTCATCCAGCCTGGTCTTAAACACTTCCAGGAATGAAGCATTCATAACTTCTCTGGACAACCTGTTCCAGTGCCTCATCACCCTCACTCTAAAGAATTTCTTCCTAATATCCAATCTAAACGTACCCTGATCTAGTTTAAAATCATTGCCTCTCATCCTATTCCCATAGGTCCTTATAAACAGTCTTTCATGGAGGAAGTAAAAAATTACTTTTTCCCCTCCTTTTTCACTTCTTTTTATTTTTCTTCTTTTCCTATCCCCCCCACCCTTGTAGTGACAGGATGAGGGAGAAGGGCTTTGGGCTAGAGAAGGGGTAGATTTAGACTGATATTAGAAAGAAATTCTTTCCAGTGAGGGTGATAAGACACGGAAACAGGTTGCCCAGGGAGGTTGTGGATGTCCCTTCCTTGCCAATTTTTGAGGGCAAATTGGACAGGACCTTGAGCAACCTGCTTTAGTGGAAGGTGTCCTTGCTATTTGTTCTGGTTCTGGATTCACTTGCATGAGTTAAAGTGTATTGTGTCTTTGCAAACATACACCAAGAATTTAATTTTCTAGAACACCAGTAAGTGAATGGAGCCAAATTAATTCTCATCTTCATTCAAGCAAATACCCAGGCAATATATTTGAGCAAATGGCTTAACTCTAAGCATATATCCAGGGGCTAATAATCATAGATTCTCCTCTTAGTCTGCCAAGTGTGTATAGCACTATATATACCCTCTCCTCCTCTGAGGCCCATGTATTACACTCACTAAAATAAAATGCAGTTGCAATCATACTGCTTCCATCAACTGCTGCAGCTGCAGCTTATTTACATGAAGGAAGGAAGGAAACATTTTGAAGTTGTTTCCTTTCCTACTGCACCAAGAGGAGGACCAACTCTTTCTGAAACACTGAAATAGATCAGCCAGCTCAAATGAACTGAAGCAGGCCTGAAAGTGCTGTATTTGGATTCACATCTGCCCCTGGCCTTAGGACTGCTTCGGTTAAGCAAGCCAAACTAAGTTCCTTGACTTACACTGACTTGGGGGGCAGCAGAATCATAGAATGGCAGGTTGGAAGGGACCTCAAGGCTCATCTGGTCCAACCTTTCTAGGTAAGAGTCTAGCTGAAATGAGATGGCCCAGAACCCTGTCAGGATGAGTCTTAAAACTGTCCAGTGTAGGGGAACCCACTCCTTCACTTGGGAGATGATTCCAATGCCTCACTATCTAGCAGAGTTGAACACTGAGCTGTTACAGAAGAGTGGATCTTGGAGTTTTCTTTCTTTGCATTGAGGGACACTGAGTAGAACTTTGCAATGACTTTAAGCTGGTGGGGATCAGACAGCAAAATACAAAGAGAGGGCTAACCAGGCATTCACAAGCACACTTGTCTCACCTTTGGGAGACCCATATTCAAGTCCTTGCTCTGCCACTGATTCACTGAACCACCCTGAGCCAGGCCAGTTAGGGCTACAGCCAGAAAAGTGTTGTCTCCTGCTGCCTGAGGAATAATGGGCAGAGCCTGCTAGGATCAGTGAGATGATAGAATGGTAGGGGTTGGAAGGGACCTCCAGAGATCATCAACCCCTCTGTAAAAGCAGGGTCACCTAGGGCAGGTCCTATAGGAAAGTGTCCAGACGGGTCTTGAAAGTGTCTAGAGATGGAGGGTGCACCACCTCCCTGGGCAGCCTGTTCCAGTGCTCTGGCATCCTTACAGGGAAGAAGTTGAAGCGAAACTTCCTATGTTCAAGTTTGTATCCATTGCTCCTCATCCTATCACAGGACACTATTGAAAAGAGCTTGGCCCCTTCTTTTTGACAGCCACCCTTCAGATATTTGTAAACATTGATAAGATCTCCTCTCAGTCTTCTTTTTTTCTAGACTAAACAGCCCCAGGTCTCTCAGCCCTTCTTCATCAGAAGTTCTGGTTCCTTAATCATCCTCATAGCCTTTATTGGACACTCTCTAGTATATCCCTGTCCCTCTTGAACTGGAGAGCTCAGAACTGGGCACAATACTCCAGATATGGTTTCACTAAAAGCAGAGCAGAGGTGGAGGAAAACCTCCCTTAACCTGCTGGCTGCACTCTTCTTGATGCACCTCAGGAGACCATTGGTCTTGGCCACAAGGGCACATTGCTGTCCCATGGATAAGTTACTGTCCACCAGGACTCCCAGGTCCTTCTCCATGGAACTGCTTTCCAGCAGGTCAGTCCATAATCTTTATGGGTGTGTGTTGTTGTTCCTCCCCAGGTGCAGGACTTTATACTTAGTCTTGTTGAAATTCAATAGGATCCCCTTTGCCCAACTCTCCAGCCTGTCCAGATCTCACTGAATGGCAGCACAGCTTTACAGTGTATCAGCCACTCCTCCCACTTTCATATCATCAGCAGATTTGCTGAGATGCTGATGTGGTGGGAGAAGCCAGCTCTGTTCACTGGAACTGGAGCTTCTTAAGGCAACACATTGCAAGCCTGCCCCTCCAGCCCCACTTCCACTAATGCCAGTAGCAGGGTTGGCAGTAGGGACCACAAGTACCTCCCTTACCAGGTTTTGGCTCAATGCAACAGGGTACCAATTCTATGAGGGTGTGCTTGGGCTGCCAGGCCAAACCATGGAGTCACTGGCACTGCCCCTATCAGAAGGGCAGGATTTCTCTGCAGAGGGATGAGGCACACAGCTTAGCTGCTGCAGTGCAGAGCCCCCTGACACACTGCAACTTGGTTCCTTGGGGGCCCTTTGAGTGGAGCAACACTGTCCTCACAGAGAAGTTGTGAAGATAGGAAATTAAAGGTCAGAAGAATAGAGATCAAGTTAATGGGTGACAGACAATTGCCTGAGACAAACATCAAAATAAAGCTTCCCTTTCTCTCATCTGCCCTTATCACAGAAAGCATTTGAAGACCTTTATTACTCTCTGTATTACAGTGGAACATAACCTGTGATGTTTACCAATAGAAGGTGACAGAAAAGCCATCACAGCAAGAGGCTGCTGAAGAAAAGATTGATTCTCTTTTTTAAAAAACTATGTTAGGATTTCCGTTGTTTTCCAAGAAATACTAAGGCCTTTCCCACATTTATTCCTGCTGATTTCCTTCCCTTTTGACTTCAGCACTTCTCTACTCAGATATTAGTTTGTTAGGCATACTTCAGATAAATGCAAGGCCAGAAAGATCTCAGGTTAATTTACTGCCCTAAAGATATTCTTCCTCATGAACCATGATGCTAATACACGTGGCTAAAGCAAAGATGGAGTCTACCACTGTGTAGCAGGGACTTCTGCCTCTCCAGTCTCTTAGGGGATGAAAGACTTCAACTTCCCAGCTCAAATGTTAAAAACATCAGGAAGTGAATGATAACAAATATAGGGACTGACCTGCTGGAAAGCTGTTCTATGGAGAAGGAATTGGGAGTCCTGGTGGACAGTAACTTATCTGTGGGACAGGAATGTGCCTAAGACCACCAATGGTCTCTTGGGGTGCATTTAAAAAGAGTGTGGCCAGCAGATTAAGGGAGGTTTTCCTCCACCTCTGCTCTGCTTTAGTGAGACCACATCTGGAGTATTGTGTCCGGTCCTGGGCTCCCCAGTTCAAGAGGGGCAAGGATATACTAGAGAGTGTCCAGTGGAGGCTATGAGGATGATTAAGGAACTGGAACTTATGTCTGATGAGGAAGGACCAAGAGACCTGGGGCTATTTAGTCTGGAAAAGAAAAGGCTGAGAGGGGATCTTATCAATGTCTATAAATATCTGATGGGTGAGTGTTAAGGAGGGCCCAGGCTCTTTTCAGTGGTGTCCTGTGATAGGGCAAGGGGCAATGGATACAAACTGTAACACAGAAGTTCCACCTCAACGTGAGGAAAAACTTCTTTACTGTAGGGGTGTGGGAGCACTGCAGGAGGCTGCCCAGAGAGTCTCCTCCTCTAGAGGATTTCAAGCCCCATCTAGATGTGTTCCTGTGTGACTTGCCCTAAGGGATCCTACTTTGGCAGGAGGGTTGGACTCCATGATCTCTAGAGGTCCCTTCCAACCCTACCATTTTGTGACTCTATGAAGTACAGGCTCTTTATAGATGTGCAGTCAAGCAGCTGCTTCACACATGCATAGTATAACCATAGGACCATAACTAAGCCTCTGTGTGCTTGGAGTTTAGCTGAAACACCCTGCAGCATAATGGCTACCATTTAAAAACATTCATTGTGTGATAGTGCTCCAAAGTCAAGCAGATAAAGCCCTCCTGACTGAGACACTGCACAAACATGCTGCAGAGAGCTGACAATCTGAAAGGTAAGACTTTCAAGGTGCCTAAGAAGACAAGCAGATGAGAAGAGGCTGCACTGTAAATACTGTGCTCAGCTTTGGGCCCCTCATTACAATAACATTGAGGTGCTGGAGCATGTCCAGAGAAGGGTGAAGAAGCTGATGAAGTGTCTAGAGAACAGGTCTGGTGAGAAGCAGCTGGGGGAACTGGGGTGCTTTACTTTGGAGAAGAGGAGGTGAGGGGAGACCTCATTGCTCTCTACAACTCCCAGAAAGAAGATTGGAGTAAGGTGGGGGTTGGTCTCCTCTCTCTGTTCTGTCACTCTTATCAGGTGACAGAAAAAGAGGAAATGGCCTGAAGTTGTGCCAGGGAAGGTTTAGGTTGGGTATTAGGAATTATTTTTTGTTTCTGCAAGAGTGGTCAGGCACTGGAACAGGCTGCCCAGGGAGGTGGTGGAGTCATCATCCCTGGAGGTGGTCGGGAAATGCATGGACTTGGCACTTGGACATAGTTTAGTGACTATGATGGTCTTAGGTTGAGGAGTGGACTCAATGGTCTTAGATGTCTTTTCCCACTGGAACAATTCTATAATTCTCTGATTGTAGTATTTTTAAATTAATTGTGTCCTGCTTAGGGTCTTTGGCAATGGATGTGGAAATGAAAATTTTTTTCAGTTACCCTTAGAAAAGGAAAGGAAAGTTAGAAAACAGAGAAAGCACGAGCTTTGCTTCCCTTCCTTGTACTTTGTGAAGATCTTATTTCTGCACTGACAAACTTTGCATCTGTTGGCTAAGGTCTGTTACTGTTAGATGGGATACCACCACCATTCGACTTGGCCAGCTGTTTGTATGGCCTCTCAATCACACTGCTTTAGTCTTCGATCTCATCTGATTTTGTGATCAATTCTTGCTGCTCTGTGTTCATGTTTCAATCATTCAAAAGGCAGTGTTTCCATCAAGTGTCTGAAATGGATCAAATCCTGTTTTAATGTTGGGGTTTTTTTGCTTGGAGTTTATTTTTTGCAATTTGAGCTTCATCATCCTTCCCTTTTGCAAGATCATAGGTGGATGTGTAATGGTTCAGACTGACTCCCATTTATTTCACCAGGAGTGTGCCTGATTACTGAATGTGAGACTTTGCTTACTGCATTTCCTCCTGTCTTTTTATTCCCAAGCATGCCCTTTCATCCTCTCAATATCTCTGTGTCTTGACTCACATCTGGGGTATGGCCATTCCTGGTATAAGCCCTCTGACTGATATGCAGTTACAGGATTTGGGACCAAAGGAGCCTAGATGAAAGCACTTCACCCAATCATAGAATCATAGAATGGTGGGGGTTGGGAGGGACCCCCAGAGATCATTAAGTCCAATCCCCCCACCAAAGCTACTGTATTTTTGTTGCACCTTGCATTGGTGGCATGAAGAAGTGGATGTAAAAGCCCCAAACTGGATCCAGATTGAAAGACCTGGCAGCTTTGCAAGCCTCAAAGCTCAGCTGCCTGGGAAGGTTTTAATATTTGCTGTGAAGTTGTCAGAAAGGTATGGATAGGCTGAGCACCTAAAAGTCAGTGCAGAAACTATTTGTGCAGCCGTGTGCCAGCCTCCTCAAGCAGGATGTGTCAGACCTTTGCAGAGCATGAGGCCTCTTTGGTCCTTCAGAGTGACACAGAAGTGGCACCTAGCTCCTTCCACAGAGACAAGAAAGATGGATAGAGAGCTTGGATTTAATCAGGGCCAGCAGGTTTAATGGGAATGAATGTTAATTAAAGGAAGTACATTCCTGTTTAGGATGAAGCAAATGCTGGTGAAGTTGCAGGATTAATCACTCCAAGGGCAGACTGGCATTTCCCATTCTCTCTTGCTCATGGCTAGAAGCCACCTACATGTTTATAACTTCCAGCTCCCTCCTGCTGTGCAGTGGCACCACGGTGCAGATTCATCAGTCCCTAGGGACCAACCATATGAAAGTGTTTTCTTTGCTCAGTTGTTTGCAGTGTCAGAAGCATAGCTGCCTGGCCAGGTCGTGCCTGGGAGAGTCAGCTGAGACTGCAGTGCCTGCTTGGACAGTTGGGAAGGGCTGCTGCTGCCTCTGGGGCAGTCAGCTATCAGAGACAGCAAATATTTTTTCCCTTAGCACAGGTATCCATCTCCACAGGCACAGAGCCAGGAATACTTTACAATCATAGAACTGTTCAGTCTGGAAGAGACCTCTGAGATCATCTGGTGCTACCACTCACCTAGAGCTCACAATCCCACCACTACTGCTAAGCCAGTACAACTAAACCACAGCCCTCAGCACCACATCCACACATCTTTTAAATACCTCCAGGGATGGTAACTCCACCACCTCCCTGGGCAGCCTGTTCCAAGTTTGAAAACTCTTTATAGAAAGAAATTGTTCCTAATATCAATCCTGACCCTTCCTTGGCACAACTTGAGGCTGTTTCCTCAACCCCAGTCATACAACCCCAGTTCCCTCAGCCATTCCTCACAGGACTTGTGTTCAAAGCCCTTCACTAGCTTAGTTGCTCTTCTCTGGACATGCATCAGCACCTCAATGTCCTTCATCTAGTGAGGGCCCCAAAACTGAACCCAATATTCAAGGTGTGGCCTCACCAGTGCAGAGCAGAGCGGGACAGACCTGCTGGCCATGCTGTTCCTGATACAAGCCAAGATGCTTTGGCCTTCTTGGCTACCTGAGCACACTGCTGGCTCATGTTCAGCCATCCATCAGTCAACACCCACAAGTCCTCTGCTGATCAGCTCCTTCCTATCTTCCTGCAAAGCAGGAAGTTATGAAAAAACACAAATAGTGAATCTCCTGGGGAGCACAAGGGTGGAGGGGAGAGATGATCTACTCTTTGGACTTGATGATCTTAGAGGTCATTTCCAACCAGAACATTCTATGTTTCTATGAAATCATGCCCGCCCTCAGAAAGAGCTTTCCTTCCTGGGAGATTGGGGTACACTAATCTTGATTAAAGCATTAGCATAAAAATTCTGTGTTCAGGAACCTTTCAAGTAGTACTTCTCCAAAAAAAAAATTTTTTTGAGCCCCAGACTGCAAAAGCAGTTATGAGTCTGTTTTTCTCTTGCTCACTTCATTCCCTTGATTGAATATTGTGCTCTTTGGATCTTGGTAGGGCTGAGAGGGAAGGAAGAGGTAGGGGTGAGAGGGAAGGAAGATGTGAGGACAGGTGACTTTCCTGAGGTTGCTCCAGCCTGTGAGCAGCAAAATGCCTGAGTGGACAAGTTTGGCTCAGGACAAAGACCATCTGGCAGCCATGAGAGATGAAGAGCCCTGTGGAGAGGAGGAGAGGGATAATTTGTTAGTATCTGATGAGAAGTGGTGGAAAATAGCTTACCAGGGCAGGTCTTTTTTGGGTACAGTGAAATTTGGGTCATGTTGTTAGCTGATCAAGAGAAATAGCCATGTCAACAAAGCCTCAGCCTGAGGCTGCACTGTAGCCTAAAACAAATCCAAAAACCTACAAACAAAACAAAACCCAA
Organism: Ramphastos sulfuratus; assembly: GCA_013399055.1. Lineage (NCBI taxonomy): Eukaryota > Metazoa > Chordata > Aves > Piciformes > Ramphastidae > Ramphastos > Ramphastos sulfuratus. The sequence goes on from WBNM01040225.1 coordinate 24,276, forward strand.
CTCAAAACAACAACCACAGCAACAACAACAACAAAACACCAAAATCCAACCAAGCAAACCCCAAAAAAACAACCAAACAAAAAAAACCTGAACTAAACCAAACAAACCCACACACACAAAGAAAGAAAGAAAGATCAAGAAAAGGAGATTTTTTGGTTGATTTGGCTTGGGTGTTTGGGTGTTATTTCTTTAATTACCTTTTTAATCATAAAATCTCTGCTAAGGGTCACATGGACACTTCCTTATGAGGTTCAGGTAGATGCCTGAGTGGATCTGAGGCAGCAGACAGGCATTTGGACCAGAGCAAGTGGCTGTGACATCTTTTCAGGAGGTAGCCATAACTGCTAGGTAGCAAGCATTGGAGGTGCTCTGGGGCTGATGAATGGGGCTGGGGCTGAGGAGACAGCACTGTATTGATTCTCTGATGGAGTCAAAGAAGCATAGAATCATAGGATGCCAGGTTGGAAGGGACCCCAAGGATCATTTGGTCCAACCTTTCTAGGTAATCATCTAGCTGAAATGAGATGGCTCAGCACCCAGCACCCTGTCAACTGAGTTTTAGTACTGTCCAATGTAGGGGAGTCCATCACTTCCCTTAGGAGATGATTCCAAGTTTTAACTGTTCTGGTAGTAAAAAGTTTTCTTCTGGAGTCCAATGAGAATCTCCCCAGGAGTAACCTCTACCCATTGCCCCATGTCTTTTCCATGGGACTTCTTGGAGTCTCCATCTTCCTGGCAGCCACCCTTTATGTGCTGGTACATGGTAATAAGGTCTCCCTTAAGCCTTCTCTTCTCAAGGCTGAACAAACCCAGTTCTTTCAGCCTTTCTTCATATGGCAGGGCTTCCAGTCCTCTGATCATTCTCACATCCCTCAGGTAGAGTATCAGGCAGGACTGGCAGAAACTGGAGGACAAAGCAAGTGAGGCATAGAGAGGCAGTTAATGTGAAAACATGTCCTATAAGAGCACCTTCTCTGCAGTAGGACTAGGATCAAGAAGGTTCTGCACTGTCTTGTGTCTGTCTTTCCCACTGCCTCCCCTAGTAAGGCCTGGTTAGACCCTTGGTCCCAGCTTCCCCATCTGAGAGGACTCATGCAGGCAGCAAGCTGAAACAATGCTGCTCTCCTGCACAGGGACAAGGACAACAGAGTTCAGATTTTCCCCTACAGGGCTTGAACCCTGTCCCTGTTAGAGCTTGCTAGGAGGGCTTCAGAAGCAAATTCAGTGGTATTCACCAAACAATTTTTTCCTCATCCTGCAGAGATTATGACTTAAAAAGTATAGCCTAAACCCAGACCATCTGACAGCTGCTTTCAATGCTGCTGATTTTTGCCAGGAGCAGAACAGCTCTGTAGTACAAACTGTGTGACCTTAGGGGCTTGTTTTTGCCTAGGCTCCCACCAGCCTGGGAGAGGAAAGAAAATAAAAGCCAACTGCAGGCTAGGCAGGGAAGCAAGGTCTGCTGATAGAACTGAGCACAGATGGTGAGCAGTGTAATTGAAAGTGTACCAGGACCTATTTCTGATCCAGTAGATAGAAGTAATAACACCCTGTGGCCTATCCTTGGCCTCTTATCAAGAAAAGATTGACTGCTGTAGTAGTGCTGGTGATCCATGGCATTGGAGATGCACTTCATGTTAGGCTCCATGTCACCTTTCAGCCAGTTCTAATCAGAATCTGATTTAAGGTGCAAGATTTTTTTTTTTTTTTTTTTTTTCCTTCTTGTTGCTTCTTAGCATCTTAGCATGGGCTGAGAGGCTTGTCTGCATTGTTTGCTCTTCTGCTTTGGGGAGGAACAGGCCACTGGGACCTTTGCTTCTCTCACCATCTCCAGTATGTGCTGGGCTGTGGGGGTCACTGGTTACCTCTGCTGTTGCTGCTTGGGAGAGTTGCTTTGGGAGAGGTTTACTTGCCCACCCATTGACAACACAGAGATATGTGTGGGAATGGCATGGAGAGAAGCTCTCCTTCCCCTTGCTTCTTTGCACAACAGGTATGATGCGTTGGGGCCAGCTTGCTGGCTTGCAGCACCCACTCCCTTCAGCCAGCTCCTCTGGCCCAGTGCTTGCCAGCTGCTTGAGTGGCAAGGGCCCTGCCACAGGGGGTCCTGAAGTCTTGCTCTGGTATTTGTGTTGGCAAAGCAACCTGGGAAGATTTTTTTGATGGCAGAGTGCACACATGCACTCTGGATGCCACTCCAGACTTTATGTCTGACTCCTTTTCTCTCCTGGTGGGTCAGGAAGCCTTCCCTCTGTGGTTAGTGGGGCTGAAGCCTGTATGCCTTCATTTGATCTTTTGCTATCCCCACTGCGCTATGTGCTGTTGGCACAGGCTGGGAGGATGTTTGCCTGATTTTTCAGCACCAAACTGCTGGGAGCAGATGGACAAAGCCTGTCACTGAGTCTGCTTCCTGCCCTCGCAGCATATTTGGCACAGGGGATGGGGTGCTGGCAGCTTGGTCTGTTACTGGGCTTCTGTTGAGACCAGCCCCCAGATCTGCCAGGTTTGCAGAGGGGACTTAGCCTCATGGCTCACATTGAGCTGCAGCATGAGAGTGAGCAGAGTTACACAAACCTGTCTGGCTCCTAGAAACATGGGCAGGGCCTGGGGTACATTGTGTGCTGTCCTGGTGCTCGGCTTGTGGGTCAGCAGTACCGAAGGCTTTGCATGGAATCATAGAATTGTTTCACTTGGGAAAGACCTCTAAGATCATCAGGTCCAACCATCAACCTTAAGACCACCATGGCTATTAGACCATATCCCCAAGTGCCATGTCCACTCATTTCTTGAACTTCTCCTCCAGAGGCTGTTCCTTTGAGGAAGATCTGGCTCATGACTTTAACTTCTAGCACCAAGGATTTTACTGGAGTGCCACAAACTAAGACCATTCCTCTAGCCTACTGAAAACACGTTCTTCATTCTTGAATAGGATTTGTTTCTCCTCGTTCTCCCTGTCAAAATGTGCCATCTCAGTATCTCATCTCTTATTTCTGTAGCCCTTTCCCAGGCTTCTCTGCTCTGCTTTGCACTCCAATTGCTGACAATTTTTAAATACAGTCCTAGTAGTTGCCCCACTTACTGTCCAGTGGAGTGAAATGAAGCATCACGTCTCAGATACAGCTTCCTCCACGGTGTCTGAAGTGCACTTGCTGACACTTAGGTGTAGTTCTTTTGCAGGTTACACAGTTCCTCATTACTGTTGTCTGCTTTTTGTTGTTGTTGGTTTTGTTTTTTTTAAAGTAATGTTCCTATCATAATGCTATGGAGTAAGAAACAGATTAAGATGTACCAAACGAGAACATCTTCGGTGCTCTGCAAAATCTCTGCAGTTGGTGGGTGGCTGTGGGGGAGGGAGTGATTGATGCAAAATGTCCCCTCTCCCCTGGAGATCTTTCTCCCCCACACCCATAATCCTACTACTTTGTACTTATATAATATTGTCATCTCATATAGCACATATGCAATTGATTTCTCACCAGAAGGAAGCTCAGCCAGAAGCTGGAGCAAGGGACTGAGAGTCAAGTGCTCTTGACCTCTGTAGCTGGCATGCAGTGAGCTCCTGGCTTTGATTTTCCTCTCTGCAAATGAGATCCTAATGATTTTTGACTTGTCCATGAAGCTGACGTGAAATGAAGCTTTTGTTAATAAAAATGTTCCATCCTTTGATGGAACACATTAATTTATTTATTAATGAAATCTTCAAAGAATCACAGATTGCATTGTGTTGGAAGAGACTGTCGAAGGTCATCTTGTCCAGCCCCCCTGCAGTGAGCAGGGACATCTCCAACTAGATCAGATTGCTCAGGGGCCCATCAAGTTCGACACTGAACGTCTCCAGAGATGGAGCCTCTACCACATCTCTGGGCAATCTGTTCCAGTATCTCACCACCCTCACTGTGAAGAACTTCCTCCTTTATGCCCTACTGAAGCCTACCCTGCTCTAGTTTAAAACCATTGCCCCCTCAAACTATCACCACAAGCCCTTCTAAACAGTCCCTCCTCAGCCTTCTTATAGATCCCCTTAACATACTGAAATGTAGCACTAAGGTCTCCCCCAAGTCTTCTCTTCTCCAGGCTGAATAGCCCAAATTCTTTCAGTCTCTCTTCATAGCAGAGGCGCTCCAGTCCCCTGATCATCTTCATGGCCCTTCTATGGACCCATTCTAACAGGTCTATGTCCTTCCTGTGTTGGGGGCCCCAGATCTGGACACACTACTCCAGGTGAGGTCTCACCAGAGCAGACTCGAATGGCAGAATCACCTCTATCTGCTGGCCACAATCTTCTCTAATAATATTTTTTTCCCCAGTCAACTGATGAAACTCCCTTGTGAGGATGCTGTGTGCTGTTCAGCAAACTAAACAAATAGTCCTGACCCCCAGGAAGCTCTTCTGGGTGCACCAAGAGAGAGGCAGGACCAGAGCACATTGCCAGACTGCACTGGGGCCTAGTAGCCTGAAGCACATGAGGTGGACTTGTACAGAGTGTGTAATTTTAGGGAGAAAGAGACAGACAATATGGACAGAGCAGGTTCCAGCTGTGGGCAAACACTGAGTGATGCTCAGTGAATGATGCATGTCTGTTATTTAAGGCAGTCAAGAAAGCTGATCTGTCCACCCTCAAAAACACAGGACAATGCTGGGATGCTGCTCTGGGGCTCCATCAGCAGTTTTATGAAGTATGGAGGACCACAGCCCCAGACTGAAGCAGGGAGAATTTTCTTCAGCCCCAAAACACATGTTCCTGTAACAAGGGGGCTAGGGAAGCTGGTTAGCCCAGAGAGGCTTAGAACAGGTTTTATCATGGAATCATAGCATGCTCTGGGCTGGAAGGGACCTCCAAAGGTCACATAGTCAAAACCCCCCTGCACTCAGCAGGGACATCCTCAGCTAGATGAGGTTGCCCAGAGCCCTATCATGCCTCACCTTGAGTATCTCCAGGGATGGGACCCCAACCCACCTCCCTGGGCAACCTGTTCCAGCGTTCCACCACTCTCATAGTAAAGAACCTGCTCCTAACATCCAATCTAAATCTGTTCTTCTCTAGTTTGAAACCATTGCTTCTTGTCCTATCACTGCAGGCCTTTGTAAACAGCCCTTTTCCACCCTTCTTGCTGTCCCCTTTCAGGTACTGGAAGGCTGCTATTAGATCTCCACAGAGCCTTCTCTTTTCCAGGCTGAACAACCCCAGTTCCCTCAGCCTGTCTTCATAGTAGAGCTGTTCCAACCCCCTGATCATCTTCATGGCCCTCCTCCGGACCTGCTTCATCAGGTGCATGTCCTTCCCATATTGAGAACTCCAGACCTGGACACAGTACTCACCAGAGCAAAGTGGCAGAATCACCTCTCTTGATTTGTTGGCAGTGCATCTTTTGATGCAGCCAGGATGTGATTGCACCATTGTAGCAGAAATGGGAGTGTGGAATTACTGTCACCAGTGCCACATGACTGGGCTATGACCCAATGAGGCTGTTACTGTGACAGCACGTTCAAGAGGAAGGAGAGGAAGAAGAGAGTGTGTGCAGAGTTGATGTGCATAGGCAGGACCGGGACTAAATTAATCACAGAATGCTAGGTCAGAAGGCACCTCAAGGCTCATCTGGCCCAACCTTTCTAGGTAATAGTCTAGGTGAAATGAGATGGCCCAGAACCCTGCCAAGCTGAGCCTTAAAGCTGTCCACTGTGGGGGAATCCACTACATCCCTTGGGAGATGACTCCACTGTCTAATGGTTCTCATGAGGAAAAATTTTCTTTTGGATTCCAATTGGAATCTCCCCAGGAGTAACTTGTAACCATTGCCCTTTGTCTTTTCCATAGCACCTCCTTGCACAAAGAGAATCTCCATCTTCCCACTTGAGCTCCTCTCTTGAGATTTACAATTTAGGTGTTTGTATTTCTGTATATTAAATCTGGAGAAGTAGTCCTTGAGAGAGGAGCAGAGTTGGTTTGTGCTCCTGCAGTACCCAGGTTGGGTAGCTGTTGTCTTCAGCTAGCAGCAACAAATGTCATTAGGTTTAGCTGAAGATAGGATAGAGTAGGTAAGAGTCCATTTGATTTCCTGGGAGCAACACAGAGAACAGAAATATTTCATGAACCCTTAGAATGAGCAGATGCTCCCAGGCTTATCTTCATGATGTGGAAGAGGGATATGTCTGTGACACCTGAGCTCACCCTAGGGACAGGACAGATGGAAGCTGCTTGCCCTGGCTCTCAAACCTGTTCTGATATGCTCATCAAACTCACTTGTTAGAATCATAGAGTCATAGAATTGTTTTGGTTGGAAAAAACCTCTAAGACCATTGAATCCAACTGCCAGCCTAAGACCACCATGTCCCAAAGTTCCATGGCCACACGTTTCCTGAACTCCTCCAGGGATGGTGACTCCATCACCTCCCTGGGCAGCCTGTTCCAATGCCTGACCACACTTGCAGCAAAGAGATTTTTCCTAATCTCCAACTTAAACCTCTTCTGGCACAACTTCAGGCCATTTCCTATTGTTCTGTCACCTGATACTAGGCAGAAGAGACCAACCCCCGACCAACCCCCACCTCACTCCAACCTCCTGTCACAGAGGTATAGAGAGCAATGAGGTCTCTCCTCAGCCTCCTCTTCAGATTAAACAACCCCAGTTCCTTCAGCTGCTTCTCACCAGACCCGTTCCCTAGACCCTTCACCAGCTTCATTGCCCTTGTCTGGACATGCTCCAGCAACTCAATGTCCTTCTTGTAGTGGTACTTAGGGTTAGTGTCAGCCCTTCAGTGCAGGCTCGAGGGTTGGACTGGATGATCTTGGAGGTCTCTTCCAAACAGATGTTTTCAGTGATTCTGTGAGGAAAAAACTTCCAGCTGTTGCCTGACAAGGAGAATCCAGAGCTGGTGGCACATCGCTGCCTTGCTGAGGCTATCCTGTAATTCTGCAAAGCAGTCCAACAAAATTAGATCTAATGAACCAGGGCAGAGTATAGCCTCTGGGTCTGGTACCTTTTCATCAGCTTGTCTTTTTGGCTGGCACATCTGAACAGCCAAGGTAAACAGACATTCTTCCACTGACAGCTCCATGGGTTGGACTTGCATGACCCACACTCTCTAGGGACAGTGCTGGTGCTTAGGTTAGCTGTGGTGCTGGGCCAAAGATACTGATCTTCAGACCGCATCAAAAGCTTGTATTCACAGCCCAGCATCTGCTGATTCAGAGGGAAATAAAAGTATTGTGAGATACAGAATCATAGAATCAAGAATCAGAATCAGTCAGGGTTGGAAGGGACCACAAGGATCATCCAGTTCCAACCCCCCTGCCATGGGCAGGGACACCCTACCCTAGATCAGGCTGGCCAGAGCCTCATCCAGCCTGGCCTTAAACACCTCCAGGGATGGGGCCTCAACCACCTCCCTGGGCAACCCATTCCAGGCTCTTGCCACTCTCATGGTGAAGAACTTTCTTCTCATGTCCAGTCTGAATCTCTCCACCTGCAGCTTTGCTCCTGTCCCCCTAGTCCTGGCACCACCTGATAGCCTAAAATGTCCCTCCCCATCTTTTATGTAGGCCCCCTTCAGATACTGGAAGGCCACAATAAGGTCGCCTTAGAGCCTCCTCTTCTCCAGACTGAACAGCCCCAACTTCTTCAGTCTGTCCTCATAGCAGAGGTGCTCCAGCCCTCTGAGCATCCTCATGGCCCTTCTCTGGACACACTCCAGCATGTCCACATCCCTCTTGTAATAGCGGCTCCAGAACTGGATGCAGTACTCCAGGTGGGGTCTCACCAGAGCAGAGTAGAGAGGGAGAATCACCTCTCTCGACCTGCTGGCCACACTTCTCCTGATGCAGCCCAGGCTCTGGTTGGATTTCTGGGCTGCAAGTGCATACTGCTGGCTCATGTCCTCTCCTCTCAAGTCCCTCTCCTCAGGGCTGGCCTCCAGCCAGTCACTGCCCAGCCTATATTTGTGCGTGGGATTGCCTGGACCCAGAGGCAGGACCTTGCACCTGGTCTTGTTGAACCTTGTGAGAGGCAAGAGTGGTCAGGCGTCGGAACAGGCTGCCCAGGGAGGGGGGGGAGTGGCCATTCCTGGAGGTGTCCAAGAAATGTGTAGATGTGGTGCTTCAGGATACAGCTTAGTGGTCATGGGAGTTGGGTTACAGTTGGGATCAATGATCATGAAGGTCTTTTCCAGCCTTAATGTATCTGTGATATTGTGGTGCTAAGGGAAATGGTTTAGCACCAGACTTGGTAGAGTTAAATAGTGATTGAACTCAATGCTTAAAGGTCTTTCTTTTTTTTTCCCCTCCCCATCCAAAACGATTCTGCTTCTTTATGTGCTTAAATTGGACTCAAAGCATGCCGAGCTGTGAAGAAGACACCACAGGCACAAGGTNGGCCATTCCTGGAGGTGTCCAAGAAATGTGTAGATGTGGTGCTTCAGGATACAGCTTAGTGGTCATGGGAGTTGGGTTACAGTTGGGATCAATGATCATGAAGGTCTTTTCCAGCCTTAATGTATCTGTGATATTGTGGTGCTAAGGGAAATGGTTTAGCACCAGACTTGGTAGAGTTAAATAGTGATTGAACTCAATGCTTAAAGGTCTTTCTTTTTTTTTCCCCTCCCCATCCAAAACGATTCTGCTTCTTTATGTGCTTAAATTGGACTCAAAGCATGCCGAGCTGTGAAGAAGACACCACAGGCACAAGGTGCTCGGTTTTTACTGCAGTCACATCGTTAGATCTCGTAGCTTACCTACCTCTGAGCTGTGGGACCCACAAGTCATGTCACGTGTTGGAGGAAATCCCATCCAGGAATAGGGCAGTCCCGCTCACTCTGGCAGCACGCACAGGTGGCAGCTCTCTGCTGAAGTCATTCTAAAGCAGTATTTTTAACCTGAAAGAAGCTCTGCTGCTGCTGCTGCAAACGGAGCTATTCTTAGCAATTAGCTGTACTCAGATGCTACCTTCATGATCTGCACTGGCACCAAGTGGGTTAGGAGATTACTAGGAAGGATCAGATCATTACCCTGGCTGAAAGCAGTGTTTACCATTGTTAATGCAGATGGAAATCTTCAGACTTTACGGTACAGACTGACCCTAAGGCAAAGTCAGGAAGGCATATAACCTTGGGGCATCTTGTTAACGTTTGTTTGCCCCTATTCTGAGAATTTGACTACCCTTCTGTCTTGCCTAATGTTTTGGTAGTGCTTTGCATTGCTATAGCTTCTTTCAGCTCACAAGACCTTTTCCTGAAACATCACTGGAGGTGGACAAGATACTCAGCAAGTGAGTGCGATCTGTTCCCATCTGACAAACTCTTACTGTGGAATGTAGTCCTCCACAAAATCCACTTGAGGCTCCAAGCATGAGGAGGGTCGGTGCCTTCCCATGAAATATATTGTGTTGTTAATAATAACCAGTTCATATTGCCAGGATTCTTGAAAATACACTTGGGAGGAGTTCCCAGGGAGGCACAGGCTCTAGTCTCAGAGTGACACAGCAGCCTTTGACATAAGGCTTGATGCTGCAGGATGAGGGTTGTGGTGGCAGCCAGAGAAGAACCATAGGATCTTTTTTCAGCTGAAAAAGACCTTTAAGATCATCAAGTCCAACCATTCTCTAGCGCTACCAAATCTGGTGCTAAACCATGTCACTCAGCACCACATCTCTGCATCTTTTCAGCATCTGAGAGATGGGGATTCAGCCACCTCCCTGGGGAGTCTGTTCAGGTGTTTTATATTAAAGACAAAGCAGGGGACTGATGATAAGTATCTGGCATTTTGCAGATCAGGCTGTTGTTTGATTTGCCTTGCCAGAAGGCGCAAGAGTCTGTCTGCAGCAGCAAAGCTTGTGCTGTGGGTTAGTATGTGCTTTGGGGACTGGGAGAATCTCTAACATCTTTATCAATGATTTGTACAAGGAGGTATAGTGCTCCCTTAGTAAGCTTGCAGATGACACCAAGTTGGGTGGGCATGTGGAACTGCAGGAGGGCTCTGCCAAGGGACCTGGACAGACTGGATAGATGGGCTGAGGCTAAGGGTCTGACATTCAATAAGGTCAAGTGTTAAGTGCTGCACTTGGGCCACAACAACTCCATGCAACATTACAGGCTTGGGAAAGTGTGGCTGGAGAGCTGCTTGGTGGAGAAGGACCCTGGGGGTGTTGACTCCTGGCTGGCTGAAAATGAGCCAGCAGTGTGCTCAGGCAGCCAAGAAAGCCAACAGCATCCTGGCCTGGATCAGGAATACTGTAGTGAGCAAGTCTAGAGATGTGATTGTTCCCCTCTGCTCTGCACTTCTTTCTCTTGATGAGCATCTCTGTGAGTCAAGAGTCCTTCTGCAAGCCAATATGGAAAATTTAATGCCTGACATTAAATATTCCTTTTAAAAGCTCTACTCAACTGGAGGGGAAAAAAAGAAGTCAATTAGAGCCTCTTGCAAAGGAAAGAAAAAAGTATGTTAACTAAAGCAGTGACATTTCCTTTTGATAGAAAGTTGGTGTTTCCAAGAGGCTGAGATAAAGGCTAACAGGCAGTAATCAAAGAACACAGGAACCAGTCCTTATGCAATACCTCTCCCGTCTGTTCTGCACAAATCCACATGATCTTTACCAATGGAATTGAGCTTCTCTTGGAGCACAGGCCACACAAGCTTTCTGTCTGGGTTCACAGGCACATTTCCCTACAGTCAAATTGCATTAAGATGTAGAGTTCATTCTGGCTCTCTGTAAAACTTGTCGCTAGCTGTGAAGTGTCCTCAGCATTGGTGAGGCCACACCTCAGGTACTGTGTCTTATACTGCAGTATAAGAAAGACATGTAGGTGCTAGAGCATGTCCTAAGAAGGGCAACATAGCTGGTGAGGGGTTTGTAGAGCATGTCTTATGAGAGGCTGAGGGAGATGGGGTGGTTAGCCTGAAGAAGAGGAAGCTGAGAGGAGACCTTATTGCTCTCTAGAGCTACCAGAAAAGAGGTTGTAGCGCTGCCACCTTCTTCCAAGTAACTAACGATAGGACAAGAGGTAGTGGCCTCAAGCTGCACCAGGGGAGGTTTAGTTTGGATATTAGGAAGAATTTCTTTACTGAAAGAGTGGTCAGGCATTGGAACAGACTGCCCAGCCCAGAGAGGTGGTGGAGTCACCATCTCTGGAGGTGTTCAAAGAACAAGTAGATGTGGTGCTTAGGGACATGGTCTAGTGGTTATGAGGTGTTGGGTAGAAGGTTGGACTCGATTATCTTAGGGGTGTTTTCCACATTTAATGAGTCTATGATTCTAAATGTAGGTCTTAGATCTTGAGGAGTTCATAGAGCCTGAAGCCCAAACTCAAATTTGTCACTAATACAGGGATAGTGCTGCTCTGCAGCCCATCTCTGGATCTCAGGTTGTCCCTCCTCCTTTTCCTTCTCTTTTCTCTACGTTCCTATTCTGTTCCTTTTTATCCTCCTTCTAGTTCCTCTTCTAATATTTTTTCTGTTACTGTCTTATTCCCTCACCATTTCATATTGCTAATACCGAACTAGAAGTCAAAGGCTGACAATTTCTCACTCCAAAACCCATTATATCTAACACAGGAGGAATGCTGTATTAAAACTGAGTCTTCTGGACAAGATTCACTAGATGGAGAAGTAGAATCTCTTGGTTTGGTGCTAGGAGTGATGTTTTACACTCGTTAAGTGCAAATAGATAAAACACAGATTACAGCATCTGTAGGCAGAGCATCAGAGACACAGGTGATGCTCACAAAGTTAAGTCACTTCTTGAGCTAAGTGAGCTCCACACTCACACTCCACTTAGACACAAAGAAATGTTTGCAGTGTGAGCTGGTGCCCTGCTAGTGGTGGGAGAGCTCAGGAACCAGCTGCCCTCCAGACAGTAAGCGAAGATTTGGGCGTGGAGGGCTAATCACCAGCATCCTTAACCCCTTCAAGCCTGGCAGCCCCCTCTTTAGCCACAGGCACAGAATGGGGCACTTGCTTTTCCAGTCAGACCTCTGCTACTGCCTAGCGAATCAGCCTTGAGCAATTGTTTAGTTTAGTGCAGCAGCATGAGCGAAGCTGCAGCTTCTCCCAGGGCCCTGACTTGTTATGAAGCTTGTGTGTACATCTTCTGCACTTTGTATATACAAAGAGGAAGCAGACTTTGCAGTCATGGGATGCTGAAATGCAGACAGGGTCAAGTCTTGTGCACCAGCCACTGTGACTTGAAGCAGGGATATTGGTGAAACCAGACTTCCAGTGAGAAGGAATGAGAACAAAGATCCAAGCTCTAACATAGCTACTTCAGAGGTAGAAATGACAGAGAGCCACTCATCCGCACCCAGTAGGAAAGTCAGACTGGTCAGCTATGAGAAACCACAGAGAAAAGCCCTGCTAGAGTTTTTCCTTAGCAGTTCACCTGCTGTGCTGGTCCAGGGCCCAGGAAATGGCCAGCTGTGGAGCCTTACAGTGTGCCTTATGCTCCAGTATCTCTGCCCACACTCTGAATGGTGAGATGGGGGAGGCAAATCATAGAATCACAGAATCATTTTGGTTGGAAAAAGGCTTCTAAGGTCATTGAGTCAACCTAAGACCACCATGACTGTTAAACCACATCCCAAAGTGCCATGTCCACACATTTCTTGAACACCTCCAGGGATGGCGACTCCACCACCTCCCTGGGCAGCCTGTTCCAATGCCTGACCACTCTTGCAGTGACAAAAAAAATTCCTAATATGCAAACTAAACCACTCTTGGGCAACTTGAGGCCATTTCCTCTCATTCTGTCACCTGATAATAGGGAGCCCAACCCCCACCTCACTCCAGCTTCCTTTCAGGGAGTTGTAGAGACCAATGAGGTCTCCTCTTAGGTTCCTCTTCTCCAGACTAAAATATCCCAGTCCCCTCAGCTGTTCCTCAGATACGTGTGTGCCAATAGCTACTTTGAGGAAGCAAACACCAAGAGATTTATTCCTTTGGCTGTTTTGCCCATCCCAGTGCTCAGCCTTACGGCCCTGTGCTGTAATACTTTACATAGAGCCTACCTTATGAACTCGATCCAGGCAGCAAGATGTGTTGGCTCTCCATGCCTCTCCTGCTTAGACACAGTAACGTTCCTCACTATGGCCACAGCTGCAGGCTGTGGTAGGAGTTCCTGAGCCTCTTGTGGTTGATTTTCCTACTGTGAAGGTCAAAGGATCTAAAAAAAGAGCAGAAAGATATTTTATCTAAGTGTGGGGATTTTTGTATCCTCTTAAAAGCAGTAACTCTTGCTGCTTGTAAAGCTAGTTAAAGAAGCTGCCTTCAATGGACTTTCTTCCTCACCTCTGAACAAGCTGTCCAAACAAGCATTTGGAAACCTCTGCAGTTGCATTAGGCAGTCCAGTTCCTTCAGGCAACATGGCTCTGGTTGTGAGTTCAGGCAGCCCCCTCATAGCCCTCTGCTGGACTCTGTCCAGTAGTCACCCACTTCTCTTGAACTGGGGAGCTCAGAACTGGACACAATACTCCAGATGTGGCTTCACTAGGGCAGAGTTGACCTGCTTGTCACACTTTTCTTAATGTACCTAAGGATACCATTGGCCTGTATGGTTATTCCTCTCCAGGTGCAGGTCTCTACACTTGGGCTTGTAGAACTTCCCCAGGTTACACTCAGCCCAGTTCTCCAGCCTCTCCAGGTTTCACTGAATGGCACTCTCCATAATCCCTTTTGGGGTTTTTTTGGGTTTTTTTGCTGCTGCTGCCAAGGTCATAATCTCTGTTGCAAATTGTTTCTGTTGCCTTCCATTCTTCTGCTGTACATCTCTCTAAAGGTCAGGCTCTGTCTTCTCTAAACACTCCCAATTAACAGAATTTGAGTCACATAAACATAAAAGATGGGCAGAGTTGCAGACTGTTTATCCAGACTGAGACTTTATAAATTACAACTCCAGGGGAATCATTCTGAGCTGCTGCTTCAGATGATCTTTAAGTGATGATGACCTTTCCTACAGAAATTACTTTTAAATTATGTTTGATCCAAGAGCCTTGCACAGATCAAAGAATTCAGGCCAGATCTGTTATGAAGAAAAGCCAAAGACAGACTCCTCTCCAAGCAAGATTCTAAATAAATTGTCCCATTTTTCTTTTGGAAAAGCCTGTAAGAGGCTTTGTGGTGGTCACATCTGAGAGAGCCCTTTGTCCTTCCTGGTGGATTTGATATGTGATGTTAAGTGCTGGAATGCAGATCCCCTTAAAACTGGTTGGTCTAAGGAGTCAAAGCCAAAGACAGAGCATAAAGCTGCAATTCTGTCAATGTGTTCAGACTTTGAGGTCAGCTCCAAATTTGGCTCTCTGCATTGGTCACCTCATGGCTGTGGCATCAATCTGGGATCATAAGAGTAACATCTGTGAAACAGGAGACCTTAAAGAAACATAAGTCTCTAGGGAAGTGTAGTCTCAAGTGTCTGAAGAGCTGTCTAGTAAGTCATTTCTGCAGTTGAAGCTCACCCTTCTGGGTGCTAGTGTCACCTTACCAGATAACTGCAATCTTATGAAAAAAATAGAGGTTGAGTGTCAGGCTTAAGAATCCAACAAGGCATGTTAACTGTGTCTTTAACTTTAAACAGGCATGGAAGATGCATGCACATGAGTGAGTTCAGCAACACTGCTGAATCAGGACTTGGGAGGGCAGAAAGTTTTGCTAGACCAGGTTGCTCAAGGCCCTCTCTATCCTAGCCTTGAATACATCCACAACCTCCCTGGGCAACCTGTTCCAGTGTCTTACCACCTTCACTGGAAAGAATTTCTTTGTAATATCCAGTCTAAATCTCCCCTCTTCCAGCTTCAGTCAATCAATCAATCAATCCAGCTATTACTAGAAGCACTTGTAAAAAGTCCCTCCCCAGCCTTCCAGGTGTAGGTCCCCTACAGGTACTGGAAGGCTACTCTAAGGTCTCACCAGAGCCTTCTCCTCTCCAGACTCAGACTCCCAACTCTCACAGCCCAAATTCTCCAGCCCTCTGATCATCTTCCTGGTCCTCCGGTGGACCTGCTCCAACAGTGCTGTGTCCTTCTTGTGTTGAGGTTCCCAGAACTGGACACAGTGCTCCAGATGGGGTATCATAAGAGCAGAGCAGAGGGGGAGAATCACCTCCCTTGTCCTGCTGGTCACACTTCTTTCAATGCAGCCCAGGACACAGTTGGCTCATGATGAGTTTTTTTAATCAAATGGCACTGGCTGCTTCACCGTGGCATCACCATCACCCACCCTCTCATGACTTCTCTCCCAGCATGTGCCAGACATTGCAGATTGGCTGTGGCCAGCACAGCTGACACCAAACTTCCCTCAGAGCAGCTCTGGGCTCCATTTGCTTTTCTGGGTTATGCAGGTAGGAGCAACTGTGAGCAGCTATTTCTCACCGTGGTCCTCCCTGGCCAAGATGCTTTGACCTTTGAAGTGTCAGGCAGTATGAAAGGTATGCCACGTGAAAGGTGGCACAAACCAAAGTGCTGCTTTCTCTCTCTATGTATGTTTTTTTTAATTTAGAAAATCTTTGTCCTGAGCAGCAAACCCTGTCAGGCTCTGGCCTATTTTGGATGTGAACAGAAATATGACGCATGCTAACTAATTAAGACTAGCTGCAGAATGATTAAATTAAACAGCATTTTCCTTTGGGAGAACCACGAGTGTTTCATGCCCTAGATAATTGATTTCCATATGCTTTCCCTTGGCTGGGAAATGCAAGTTCCTTGCTGCATGTTCCCTGCTGGGTTTGGTCACTTGATTCTTGCTGTTGGAGAAGGAGATAATGAAACTTATCACATCCTGTCTGTTCCTATAGACTCTGGGTTCAGTGGGGGGCCTGAGCATTTCTTCCCATCAGCAATAATGATAACAGATCTCGCTTAATGAGCAGCCACTGAGATAAGCGTGCACATGACAACAAATTAGCAACTCCACATGCAGCCCTGGGAAGAGGAAAACCATAGGACTCCAAGATCTCCTCCAGAGGTCATTGATTTGTCAGTCCTTAGGGAAGCAGAGGATTATGGGTCTCAGCACTGGTCCCTGCAGCCAGCTGATTCTGTTGGAGAGGCACTGTAAAGGAGGACCATGCTTTCCAAAAGCAGTTTGTCAAATGTAAGTGTAAACCATGGGATCAGCAGAGGGGACATGACCCGAGGAGGCTCAGAATAGCAATGAGGCCTCTGCCAAAGCTCACTCTGGGACAGGTGGGAATAACTCCCTTATTCAGACAGAGCAAAAGCAGAGATAAGGCAAAATACCTGCAAGCAAGACCCAGTGAGCAAGCTTGGAGCCCTCCACTTTGAGAAATGACAAAGCTGGTTTCTCTGCAGCAGCAGCTGCTGCCAGTGCATCAAGACAGGCAAGAGCTGCTTGTCCTCTACATTACCTTCTGCAGCAGTGGACTGCCTCAGTGGTGTTCAGAGCTTGGAAAAGACCTCTGAGATCAAGTCCAACTACCAGGACCACTAAACTATGTCCTGAAATACCATATCCACACACTTCTTTAACACCTCCAGGGATGGCAAATCCACCACCTTCCTGGGCAGCCTGTTCCAATGCCTCACCACTCTTTCAGTAAAGAAATTTTCCCTAATATACAGTTTAAATCTCACCTGGCACAACTTAAGCCCCTTTCCACTCGTTCTATTGCTAGCGACTTGGGAGAAGTCAGGGCCATGTAAGCTTTCCATGAGTAGTTGAATCATAGAATAGTTTTGGTCGGAAAAGACTTCCAAGATCATTGAGTCCAACTGTAAATGAATGTTGATTGTACCCAAAATTAGCTGCCAGCAGCTGAACGTGTGCTGAGCCTCATGGACTGGGCACCTGGTTTCAGCCACTTGCAGAGGAGATATGTCCACTTCTCAGGACCACAGCCCACAACCTCAGCACAGAGGTGGACTGGTATCCCTCCTGCTCCTACCAAGAGGTGGTTGTGCCCAGGAATAAGATATATGGGTGGGAAAACTGTCTTCGTACTGCCCTCACACAGTGAAGAGATGACTTCAGTTACCAGGGCTCTTAATTCTCTGTGAAGTCCACTGGCAAGGTTGCTGCAGCTTTGTTGAAAACTAAAATCTTCCTCAGAAATGTGTTGCCTTTGGCTGGACTGATGTGTTTATCAAAGCAGTCACTGTCTTTCTTTAATTCATGTCATATATGATCCCTGTCTCGTGTGCTTTAGCTTTCTGGTGTGCTTTCTGTAGAGCTTGCCTACAAGCAGAGTGCCAGCAAAGTTAGTCCGATTGTACCTGGTTTGCTCTGATTAGAGCAACACTGAACCATGGATGGTACTTGACATTGTTCTCTAAGATCAGGAGAGCAGACATCAGGACTTTTGGGTTCTGCTCCCAGCCTTCCCTCTCTGTGTGATCTCCCCAGAATAAATTGTGTCAGTAGAATCTCTAGAATTAGAACCCTAAATAAATGCAAGACACCTGAATTAGTGGCTGTTTTGCAGATTTATGAATACATCAGATGTCCTTCAAAAAAGTTTATTTTTAGTAGGACAATTATCTTTTAAGCAACTCCCTAACAGTTATTGGTCACAAAAGAAGACTAAGACTCCCTATCAAGAATATACAATTTCATAGAATCATAGAATGGTTTGAGTTGGAAGGGATCTTAAAGATCAGCTAGTTCTAACCTCCCTGCCATGGGCAGAGACACCTTCCACTAGACCAGGTTGCTCAAGGCCCTGTCCAACCTGGCCTTGAACAATTCCACAGCTGTGACATTGACTGTCTCCCTGGGCAATGTGTTCCAGTGTCTCACCAGCTTCACTGGAAAGAATTTCTTCCTAATATACAATCTAAATCTCTCCTCTTCCAGCATCAGTCCATTTCCTCTTGTCCTAATATGACAAGCCCTTGTAAAAAGTCCCTCCCCAGCTTTCTTGTAGGCTCCCTTCAGATACTGGAAGGCCACTATAAGGTCTGCTTGGAGCCTTCTTTTCTCCAGACTGAACAGCCCCAATTCAAAATAAAACTGTCAAGATAAAATCTGTACTTCGGGATATTTATTGCTGTGAAGTTGGATGATTGTAATAGAGCTGAGAAATATTTCAGAAAGGAAACTTGATTAGATAAATGGTCACTGATCCTTGTTTTGGCATTTTATACAAAGCAGTTCTCAGTTTTCTGATACCAACTGATTACAGAGGAGCTGGGCTGGCCTTCTATGAAGACAGAAATACTTAGCTCTTCTGAGTGAGTTTAAGCAATGCTGGGCTCTTAGCTAAACCTATAGACAGGAACCATCTCATAGATTTTTGGCAACCGAGGAAAAGGAGCATGGAAAGTTTCTGGCCCTGGATATATCCCTGGATATATTTGTATCTGAAAGCAACTGAGAATGGGAGTGAGCCTGTAAGGAGAGCAATAAGGACAGGTCTGTCCAGTGTAACAGGAAACTTTCTACTCAAGAGGCAGGGGAGATGGTCTGGGTTGATGAAAAGCTCAACATGAGCCTGCAGTGTGTGCATGCAGCCCAGACAGCAACCGAGTCCTGGGCTATATCAAGAGCAGTGTGGCCAGCAGGGCAAGGGAGGGGATTCTGCCCCTTTACTCTGCTGTCGTCAGACCCCNAATTCAGGCTGCTAAAGGCCCTGTCAAGTCTAACCTTGAATATCTTCAGGGATGGGGCCTCAACCACATCTCTAGGCAGCCTGTTCCAGTATTTTGCCACTCTCACTATAAAGAACTTCCTCCTTGTGTCCTTTGGTAGCAAAGGTTTTTACAAGTGGCATCTATGCAGGCAAGATACTTAACAGCCACATTGCACCAACACGGAGGAAAGATGGTGCTCGGGTACTCTAGCAGAGGAACAGGCTTCTAGGCAGCATCCACACAAGAAAGGAGCAAGGTAGTCCAAGAAAGAGTTTGCCATCAGGTTAGAAATACCAGAGAAGGGCCATGAGAAGGATAAGAGGACTGGAAGACCTGCCATATGAAGAAAGGCTGAGAGAACTGGGTTTGGTCAGCCTTTAGAAGAGAAGGCTCAGGGGTGACCTTATTACAATGTACCAATACATAAAAGGTGGCTACCAGGAGGATGGAGATGCCCTTTTTGCAAAGAGTCACATGGGCAAAACAAGGGGTGATAGGTACAAGTTACTCCTGGGGAGATTCCAACTGGACAGAAGAAGAAAAATGTTCACAGTGAGAACAATCAGCCATTGGAATGCCCCCAGGAAAGCAGTGGGTTCCCCAGCATTGGACACATTTAAGATTTGGCTGGACAGGGTACTGGGCCATCTTTTCCAGATCATGATTTAGCCAAGAAAGGGTGGACCAGGTGATCCTTGAGGTTCCTTCCAGCATGGTGTTCTGTGACTCATGAACTGTGTCTAATGATAATCAAATGGCTGTGGAATAAACTCAGGATTGGGAGACCTGAAATCAGCCTTTTTTGCTTGCATTTGATCTCTTGTTGGCAGGTAGCAGAAATCAAGAATGGGCCACAGCTGCCCATCTGACAAGCACTCATCTGTCTCCAACTTACTGGACCAAGTGTTTCAAAGGAAGGCTTTGGAAGGGACTTTTTGCATGAGCTTGTAGTGATAGGATATGAGGAGGAATAGGATAGGAGGAATGGATATGAGCTGGAAGAGACGAGATTTAGACTGGAGATTAGGAAGAAATTCTTTCCAGTGAGGGTGGTGAGACACTGCAACCAAGGAGGTTGTGGATGCCCCCTCCTTGAAGGTGTTTTTGGGCAGGTTGGACAGGGCCTTGAGCAACCCGATCTAGTGGAAGGTGTCCCTGCCCATGGCAGGGGAGTTGGAACTAGATGATCTTTAAGGTCACTTCCAACCCAACCCATTCTATGATTAATTCTATGCTACAGTCCCATGGTGAGGCTGAGGATCACCTATTCCCCACGTTATGTCTCCCTGTGCCCATCATTAAATAGGCATGGGTTTAACCACCAAAGCTCAATGTTTTATGTCACTTTCAACATTTGCAGTTAGGAGAGCACTAAATAATTTCTTTCAGCATTACTAATTAACCTGCCATGAGAACAAATTTCCTTTTAGCCATCCTTAATTTCCCACTCTCTAATTTCATCAAATAGTCATTTGTGTCTCAGTTGCCACATGAGGACTGTAAAACAGGGATAATGGCACAGGAATAATGTCAGAGGGAATAACCTCAGAGCCTGGCAAGCACCGAGATACTAACTATAGCAAGTATTGTGGCTGCACTCAGCTCTCTGATACTAGCTTCAAACTATGATCTTCCCCAGACTCAGGATGTTTTAAGTCACATCACTGTTAGGTTACCACTGAATTTACAGAGAGAAGGCTGCTCAGTTAAGCTCCCAGTCAGGCTGAAATGCTGCTTCTCTTCTATCATCCTTTCCTTCCTTGTATCTTCCCACATTAATTTTCCCAGGCATCTGGAAAGCTGAAAAAAAACCCATGTTTATTTAAAGAAGCTTTCTAAAGAATGAAGGAACCAACAGAGCTGCTTTCCAGAGAGCTCTGTGCTCATCTGTAATGCAAAACTGGGCTGAGAAGGAAGTCAGCTCTGAGCACCAAAACTTCACCTCTGTCCTATGGGAACACTTTGAATTCTGCATATGTTAATTATTACCTAGGAGAGAGGAGCATGGGAGGTTATTAAGCTGTTCAAAACATGTTTAGAACACCTAGACAGGAAGATCAGCCCTCTGATTTATTCAGAGAGACAATATGACATTCAGTTACATGTGAGAAAGTTGGGGATGTCCCCTCCCTGGCAGTGTTCAAGGCCAGGCTGGCTGGGGCCTTGAGGAAGTGGAAGGTGTCCCTACCCATGGCAGGGGAGGTTGGAACTAGATGATCTTTAAGGTCCCTTCCAATCCAAAGCATTCTATGATTCAGTGATCATACTTAGAGAGCCAGGAGCACCTTCTCTGCAATCCAAGGTGCATCACACTTCCCTGAAGGTAGTGCAAGTTTTAGCTCAGCCTTAAAACAGGGCAAGAGTCTGATCAGAATCTGCCAAGCACTGGAAGTGGTAACTCAGTTATGATACCTGCAGTCTTTGTTCTTCAGCGGGGAATGTCTGTATCAGTGTCTTCAATTTAATAACCCTATGAGAAACTGTGATCTTGCATCCTTTTCCCAGTGGCATAGTCTCCCTGGTGCCAATGGTATGACCACTTGCATAAGCAAGGAAGACACAGCTGAGCCATAGCAGCAGTTGCCTGTAGCCTATTGCCTAAATGCAAACAGAGTCAAACCAGACGTACTGATTATTGCAGCAGCATGAAAGCAGTGGATCATCACTACAGACAGAACAACCTAGTGCTGAAAGGGGTTTTGTTACAAAACTCTCAAGCTGCCAGATATCAAAGGCCAAATTACATAAAGTCTCCCCCTAGCAACAAATCCAAATTTGAGCAAGAACAGTTCTGACTCTCCCACAGGCCATAACCAGTGAAGTTCCCTCTATATACCCAATAGTTTCTCACCCTTCATGAGATGCTTAACTGGGTGAAAATCTTTCAGTAAAGCATCTCAAGCATGTGTCAGAAATGGAGCCCAAAGCAACACAGTCCAGAAGATTTAGTGCTCAAGGTACTGTCAGCACAATGTGAGGGTGCGCTGGTTTGAGGCTAATTGGAATATTTTAATGAAAAAAGTTAGATCATTGGTTGTGAAAATAAAATAATGATGAAGTCTGTATCATTGATTGGTTTGCTGAGAGGGATAAAAAGCAAAAAAAGTAAACAATTTGTCCCACTCTGTTCTGCAGTGCTGCTCCACTCTAATCTCTCCACTAACAAATAACAACTTAAGCTTTGCTGGTTGCTTTTGTTTGCCTGTCTGGGAAAGTAGAGGGAGAAAGGAAGGGTAGAGAGGGTAGATTTGAGTCCCTACTGGGCAGTTTCTTTGTCTGGGAGGGAGTTTGGATTTCTAATTTGTATATAATTGTAAATACTATGCAATGTGTTTTGTGTAATGTGTAATTTTTGCTTTGTTGTAAATATAAATATAGCTTAACCTTATTTCCAAGCCGTCTGAGCTAGTCTGGTACATTTCAATAGTGTGTGGGGGCAAAGTTCCTAACCCACCACAGAGGAGAAGCACTTGGTTGTGTGATGCTGAAGAGATATCTTATGGCTTCCTGGTATCAGGAGTTTGACACACTTCCCTCTGGCTTTCAGAGGAATATAATGCAAAATGACCCATAAAGGAAAAGACAATTCCTTGAGCTGCTATGGAATCATAAAATAGCTTAGGTTGGAAGGGACCTTAGCAATCACCTACTCCAGTCTCCCCTCCATGGACAGGGACACCTCTCAACTAGACTTGAATGCTCAAGGCCTCATCCAACTTGGCCTTGAACACCCCCAGGGAGAAGTCCAAGTCCTGGAGTCACAAGGCAGGGCCCATCAAGTTTCTTGGGTTGCTTTCTAATTATTTGCTGTTTTTTTGGGGGGTTGCCTCTGGAAGTCTGAAATTGCTAGGGGTATCCTAAAGATGAGATTCCTGTATAATCACATAGCTCCAGAAACAGAGGCTTTGAGAAAAATACCAAATATCCTGACCTTTATGATGAAGCCTGTAAATCAGACCCTTCGACTAGATAGCCTTCCTCACCTGTGCTCCTGCTGGCAGCACAGTGAGCTATGGCAGGCCATGGCCACATGTGTGAAGACACTTCAGAACAGTGGTATGATAAATAACCTTGATAAAGGCCTTCAGCAATCTGATCAAGCAGAGGGTGTCCCTACCCATTGCAGGGGAGTTGGAACTAGATGATCTTTAAGGTCCCTTCCAACTCAAACTACTCTATGAATTTATGTGGGATTTTCCTAGCAAGCACCACATTGTAAGCACCAACAGCCAGTTTGGCATCTCAGTGTCAATATTTGGATTTTGGTGCTGTAACCCATGATTCCTGCTCTGGTAACAGAGAGGAAAAACAAACCTCTGGTCTTACATGTCCATGCAGCACTTGTCATCCAATGAGATCCCAAAAGACAGCAGTCCTCTGAGATAGAAATATTGTTAGGAAGAGATGGACTAGGTGATCTTTAGAGTCCCTTCCAATGTAGACAGCCTGCATGGAATTATGGAAGTATTTTCCTCTTTAGCTGCCCCACTCATGCTGCAGCCACTGGTAAAACCCAGCTGCCAAATACTAGGGCTCTTGAAACATCAGTTTCAAGAAACTGGCCTTGCAGATCTCACTTCTCACAGCTGCTGCCAGAGCATTCTCTGTTTTGTGATAAAATTCAGCACCCTCAATGCTGTTTGTGTTACTGAGGGCCCTGCATGAACACTAACTTGCTGGTGCCCTGCTGCCCTGGGGAGAGCGGATGCATTGTGACCCACATGTCACACAGGGGAAACAAAGACAGAGAGTGAGGCAGATCTGTTGAGATCAATGGATTTATGAAGGGGATTAACGCGACTTGGCAGCTCTGACACCACAAATCAGGATGACAGTTTGCCTACAGAAAAAGTCACATTGCAAGAAAAAGAATCATAACAATGTAATTATTTCTGTCCAGACATCCCTGTTTCAAAGCAAGACTTACACTAGTTATAACCATACAAACTCCTGTACACATTCCCAAAGTGGGGTTGAAAAGGTAAAGCACACAGAGCTTTGAGCTTGATCCTTTCCAGCAGCATGTTTAAGCTCACTCATATGGAAGAACCACCTACCCCTTTTTAAAAAGATAATTCACTAAACCAGATTCTCAGAGAATCATAGAATGGTTTGGGCTGGAAGGGACCTTAAAGATCATCTAGTCCCAATCCCCCTGCCATGGGCAGGAACACCTCCCACTAGACCAGGTTGCTGAAGGCCTCATCCAACCTGGCCTTGAACAACTCCAGGGAAGGAATGTCCATGACGTCCCTGGGCAACCTGTTGCAATGTCTCATCACCCTTACTGTAAAAAATTTCTTCCTAATATCCAGTCTAAATCCACCTTTCCTAGCTTCAGTCAATCTATTTCATCTTGTCCTATCACTACAAGCTCTTGTAAAAAGTCCCTCCCCAGCTTTCTTGTAGGTCTCTTCAGGTACTGGAAGGCTGCTATAAGGTCACAGAATCTCAGAATGTCAGAGGATGGAAGGGACCTCGAAAGATCATCCAGTCCAACCCCCCTGTCAGAGCAGAATCACCTATACCAGATCCCACAGGAATGCATCCAGGCAGGTTTTGAATATCTCCAGAAAAGGAGACCCAGACCCAGAGATCTCCCCAGAGCTTTCTCTTCTCCAGGCTGAACAGCCCCAACACTCACAGCCTGTTCCCATAGGGAAGGTGCTCCAGCTCTTTGATCATCTTAGTGGCCTCCTCTGGATGCACTTCATCAATTTGATGCCCTTCTTGTGTTGGAGGCTGCAGAGCTGGACGCAGCACTCCAGGTGTGGTCTCATGAGAGCAGAGCAGTGTGGGAGAATCACCTCCCTTGTCCTGTTGGTCACACTTCTTTTCATCCAGCCCAGCACACAGCTGCCTTCTGGGCTGCCAGTGCACATTGCTGGCTCGTATTGAGTTTGTCATCAACTGACTCTTCTTATATCCTTCTCTGCAGGACTGGTCTAGAGTCACTCCTTGCACAGTCTATATTGGGACAGACCTGACCCAGGTGCAGGACCCTGCACTTGGCCTTGTTGAACTTCCCAAGGCTCACCTCTCCAGCCTCTTCAAGTCCCTCTGGATTTTTGCACAATGTTAATTTAGTGGCTTGCACTTCCACTCAAAAACCAAACCAAACCAAACCAAACCAAAAAACCAAACCCAAACCACCAAAAAAAGCTAAACTTCAAACAGCCATTTGTTGCTATCACTTTCTTTGCTGATTTTCATGCCTGCACACCCCTTAATGTCTGTGTATGGTTCTGTAGGTGACTGCATGATATCTTACAGATCCCCTGCTGGTCTCTAGGCTGCACAGCAGCACTGTGATATTTAGACAGGGCTGCTTTTTCTTCTTAGTGAAAATGGTCCCAGCCAGAAGAAACATTAACAAGAAGCCACTTCTCTGTTGCTTTAACCCTGTAAATAAACATATAAACAAGGAGTATTTTCAGAGAAACTGGACAAAAATTCTTTGAAGAAACATTCCCCCCAGGATTTCCCCCCAGGAAGTCCCTAAGCCACAAATCTCGGGAGAGTGGAAAATGTTTGGGAGAGCAAGTACTGCTTGTTTGGCCTTTCTTATATCAGCTTCTGGCAGATGGTCACTGGGAGAGGCAGGAGCAGAGTTAAACAGGTCATTGACTTGAGCCAGGACAGTTCTTGTGAGTCAACCTTTATTTGTGTGTCACTTGGATTTTTTTCTTGGAAAACCCTGGACAGAGCAAGGTGGCAGTAGGTTTGTTGGCATGGGTGAAATACAAGCCCACACTAATGACCTTCAAACTGGGAAGACCTCCTGGCAGGCAGCATAGGGAGCATCCTCCTCCAGCTCTTGGTCAGATCATCCAGACGAGCTGGGTCCTTACTTTTTTTCCAGTGCGAGATTAAATGTGCCGATCGACCTCACAGCCATTCCTTCTTACAGAAGTTCTTGAAACAGACAGCAACGGGAAATAACACAGACTCTGCTGTTCTGAGTACCTGCACCCAACTCTAGGTATGCAGCACCATCTAGTGCTCCGCAGAGAGCTTTTTCCCCACTCCCAAAACTGCAGGGATGTTTTCAGGGTACATCCTTTCATCCCCAGCACACTGTTAGTCTGTAGGCTGTTGGTGGGCTCACTGTGAAGGCAAACACTGCAGATTCCCATGGCAAACCCACTACAACCTGGGAGATGGGAAGCAGGACATTAGAGGTGCACTGACATCTCAGGCCACACAGGTTTGCTGGAATGCTGGTGTGCTGCTCAGACTGACACCTGTGAGGTGTCTGAAGGCCATCCAGGACTGAACATCTCACTTTAGTTAAACCCTAATTCCAGAATCACTATAAAATTACAAATACTTAGCAAAAGTTTGCAAGAACTTCAGTGCTCTCCTCTTCCTTTCTTCAGTGAAGCTACAGAGCCAATGCCCTCTGCTGATACAAGAGGATATCATCTGCTATATGAGACAAAAAAAACCAAGATTTAATGGTTACTCCAGGCCTGTCCAGACACAAAGTCCCCATTTTCTCTCTACATGGAGCTGAAAGGAGGGGAAGGAGGCATCTGTGCAGGCTCCCCATAGACTCACTGGTATCTTTCCAAAAGCTGGGTGCTGCATTTCCTCAGAGGGGTGAGTTACTCCAAACCACAGCACCTGAAGAGGTCCCCCATGGTGGGGAAAGTGACTGGCCAGGCCTGCCTTGGCACTGGAGGACAGGGAAGGTCCCATAAGTGGGGTAAATGCTGGGCCTTTTATATAATCATAGAATTGTTTTGGTTGGAAAAGACCCCTAAGACCATTGAGTCCAACTGTCAACCTAAGTCCACCACAAAACTACATCCCAAAGTGCCATGTCCACATTTCCTGAATACCTTCAAGGGACGATGACTCCACCACCTCCCTGAGCAGCCTGTTCCAATGCTTGACCACTCTTGCAGCAAAGAAATTTTTCCTAATCTCCAACCTAAACCTCCCCTGGCACAACTTCAGGCCATTTCCTCTCATTCTGTCACTTGATACTAGGGAGAAGAGACCAACTCCCCGTTCACTCCAGCCTCCTTTCAAGGAGTTGTAAAGAGCAATGAAATCTCTCCTCGGCCTCTTCTCCACACTAAATGATCCCAGTTCTCTCAGCTGTTCCTCATAAGACTTGTTCTCTAGACCCTTCAGCAACTTCCTTGCCCTTCTCTGGACATACTTCAGCATCCCAATGTCTTTCTCATACTAAGGGGCTCAAAACTTTAGGCAGTATTCAAGCTGTGGCCTCACCAGTCCTGAGTAGAGGGGCATGATTTCCCTTCTCCTGCTGGCCACACTATTCCTGATGCAGGCCAGGATGCTGTTGGCTGCCTTGGCCACCTGGGTACACTGATGGCTCACGTTCAGCCAGCATCTCCTGGTGCGTTTCTGCCAGGCAGCTTTCCAGCCACTCTGTCCCAGACCTGGAGCATTGCCTGGGGTCGTTTTGACCCTAGTGCGGGTGCAGCAGGAGCTGGTATCGCCTGTGGAGCTATGCTGGATAAAGTGCCGGGCCTTGAGAGCGCAGACCGAGGGCGCGGGTGACAGAGCAGCGGGAGACGCATCGGCAGAAGCCGGTTACCGCTCTACACCCCTGCTCTTTTACCGAGTTCACTTCTCGTGAGGGTTGTTCGCGGGATACCCTTTCTTCAGCGCGGGTCGCGGAACTGGCCACCCCGATACGGGAACGGGTGGCAAAAGGACTGTGCCGTCCCGCCGTGCCGCGGCGCCCCCGCCGCCACGAGACCCGCGCCGCTCCCCGCCCCCCATTGATACACTCTGGCAAACCGGAACGTTCCAGGCACCGCCAGGCTTACCAAATCGATACCCGAGCGACAGATCCGGCCGGTCGCCGAGGTGGGGGTGGGCGCTCGGCGCTCAGCTAGTGCTGCCTCAGGCGGCGGGGGGCAGCGCGGTGTGGCGAGTGTGCAGCGCGGAGCGGCTCCGGGGCGGCAGCGGCATCGGCAGGGGCGGCGATGGCGGAGCCTGCAGAGAAGCTGTACCGGGCGGAGTATGCCAAGAGCGGCCGCGCTTCTTGCAAGAAGTGCGGCGAGAGCATCGCCAAGGACTCGCTGCGCCTGGCCCTTATGGTGCAGGTACCGCGTGGCGGGGCCTGGGCCGGGGCTGACCGCTCGGCTTTGCACCGGCGGCAGTGGTGGTGGGGGCAACTCGGCCAGGCCGGGGATCCCCTGACTGTGCCCGCCGCGTTGTTTCGGAGCTGTTCGGCCGGGCCTCTTTACACCGCCGCATCTGCGGGGGCGAGGGCAGCCTATTTTTAGCAGAGGCGCCGTCGCCTGCCGTTCGCTGCGATCTCCGGTCACCGCTGCACCTCTCTGCAGCACCTCTGCCCGCAGCCCTCCGCCGTGCGGTCTGAGGGGATGCTGGTCCCCGGGGAGCTGTCGATGGGCTGTAAAGGTGTCTGGAAGGGCAGCGGTGCAAAGTTCACCGTTAAGTGCATTAGCGGCAGATTGCGGAGGAGGGGTCGGCTCAGAGACGCTCACTTAGAGCAGGCTCTTTGTTGTCACCCGATGAGCAGAGAGCGGGGAAACTGGCGGCGCCAGGCGAGCCCTGTGGCCGGGCTTTGCTGTGCCCTGGGGACCGACCGTCACCCGCGGTGTTTCGCGTCGGGTCAGGGGAATCTCCGTTTGGGGCGTGTTTTGCATGCGAGACAGAAACCGAGAGACGCAAAACACGTTGAGGGTGGTGAGCCTCACGCCCCACGCCCGGTTTCCCCTCACAGCACCAGGAGCTACCGCAGGGTTGGTGGCCAGGCTGGGGCTGGCAGCAGCCGGGCCGTGTTTCCCCAGACACTGCGTGCACGGAACAGGGAGCTGGACCGCAGTCAGACAGCGAAATGCGAAGGCGTTTTCTGCTGTCAGCTGTCCTCGAATTGTTTGTCTTTTAGGGGAGAGGCTCGCAAAATCAAGGAATGGGCCCTGCCAGGTGTTGGAAGGCTGGTAATTGTCCACGGACCTGTCCTTGTGTTTTGACCAGCCTGAAACTGCACCCTGTTCTGGGAGGATGAGGAGGGAGGAGGTCCCTCTCTGCGCGGGAGGCCAGCGCTGCTCTCTCGAGGGACTCTGGGGAGGTCTGCTCAGGGAAGGGCGAGGAGCTGCCGTCCCAGGCTGGGACCTTGGCTTGTCTTTATCAAGGGGGCTAAAGAGGCGGTGCAGGTGGGCAGCAGACTGAACTGGGGAGGTGTTGCAGTGTCCTGTGAAAGATAGCAAATGTTTATCCATTTCTTTATGGACGACCAGCAAGGACGTGGGGTGTGAACGCTAGAGCAAAGCTCTGCAAAGCCCAGCAGCTCCCAGCCGCTCGAGGAGCAATTTCTAGAGAATGTGCCAGGCTTGTGCCAGGCTTGTTGCCAGGCAAGACGCTCTGCTGGGAGACGGGGCAAAGAGGCTGCGGGAGGAGAGGGGGGGCTGGCCCTGCCTCACGGATGCCTGGCTGCCAGGGCAGGGCTGGCAGGTCTGCCTGGGCTGGCTCCCTGAAAGGGAAATACCTGATTTGGTTGTGTTCCCCAGTGCCTCCATCCCTGTTAACCAGGCTGTGCCAAGCTGCAGCATTTGCTCGCACGTGTTCCTGCTGCCTCTCTCTTTTGTTTCTCGCTGGAGATGTCTGCTCCTCTCTGCTCCTCCTCCCCTACTCCGGCTGCTTTTCCTCCGGCTCCCTCGCACGTGTTGTCCTTTCCTGTCTTTCCCAGCAGGTCAAGCTGATGCGTGTTGTCTTTGTCCTTCTCACTGGAGCCTAGGAGCCTGTGGGACCTCAACATACCTTAGCGCAGGGACGGTGTTAGTTTTGTAGGGTTGGGTTTGTTGAGTGATCTCCTGAGGGCAGGTGGAGGGGAACAGTTGTGACCATGACACCTCTCGCAGAGCTGCTGCCTTTTAGCCAGCCATCTCCCCAGAACTGCTGGTCTTACGTGAACCATCTGTGATTTCATTTTTTTCATTTCTACCCTCCCACAACCTCTTGAATTTGCTTGATCTCTTATGCAAAGGGCTCGCTCTCCCCACTGCCAGTTTTTGTGCCAACAGAACACTTGTCACTCGCTACTGCAGAGCATCCCACCCAGCGAGGGCCCGGATTTCACCAAAGCAGCCAAGACTCTTGGGGAAATCCCCTGCAGAGCAGCCTCAGTGCTGCCTTCAGTGCACCAAGGTCTTTGACAAATTGTGCAGAAGAAATTAAAGGAAGGCCCAAACCAAGACGTTAGCTGGGCTCTGAATGACAGTGAGGTGCTCGGTGCTTGGCACAGGGTGAGCACCCAGGCCCTGCAGAACCAGCACAGCTTTAACTTTTGCCTCCAGCAGGAACTAAGCAGTTTCTCTTATCTGCACATGCAATGTGAAAGCGAATTGGTCTCTCCTTTTTCCACAGTTTGTTTAGGAAACTGTGTCCTAGAGATAGGTGAGCAGAGAGAAGTTGTTTAAACAAGGTCTAGTTTGCCTGGAGGTTCATTTCCTACACAGAGAGAAATCATGCTGTGGGCTTACAGCTCCTTGTAGCGGAGAGCTACTCACTGGTTGCATGCTGTCAGACCTGTCAGCCTGACCGCAGTGCCAGGCAAGGTTATGGAACAGGTCATCTTGAGTGCAATCACACGGCACCTACAGGATGGCCAAGGAATCAGGCCCAGGCAGCATGGGTTTAGGAAGGGCAGGTCCTGCCTGACCAACCTGATGTCCTTTTACAATCAAGTTACCCTCCCGGTGAGTGCAGGGCAGGCTGTGGATGTAGTCTGCCTGGACTTTAGCAAAGCCTTTGACACCGTCTGCCACAACAAGCTCCTGGCAAAGCTGGCAGCTCATAGCCTGGACAGATTCACTCTGATATGGATCAAGAACTGGCTGGAGGGCCAGGCCCAGTGGTGAATGGTACCACATCCAGTTGGCAGCTGTCACTAGTGGTGTCCCCCAGAGATCAATGCTGGGCCCAGTCCTGTTCAATATCTTGATTGATGATCTGGACATGGGGATTGAGTCCAGCATCAGTAAGTTTGCAGGTGACACCAAGTTAGGAGCAGGTGTAGGGCTCTGCAGAGGGACCTGGACAAGCTGGATGGGTGGGCAGAGGCCAATGGGATGAGATTTAACAAGGCTAATTGCAGGGTTCTACACTTTGGCCACAACAACCCCAAGCAGTGCTACAGGCTGGGGACAGAGTGGCTGGAGAGCAGCCAGGGAGAGAGGGACCTGAGGGTACTGGTAGATAGTAGCTGAACATGAGCCAGCAGTGTGCCCAGGTGGCCAGGAGAGCCAATGGCATCCTGGCCTGGATCAGGAACAGTGTGGCCAGCAGGACAAGGGAGGTTGTTCCTCCCCTGTACTCAGCACTGGTCAGGCCACACCTTGAGTGCTGTGTCCAGTTCTGGGCCCCTCGGTTCAAGAGAGATGTTGAGGTACTGGAACATGTCCAGAGAAGGGCGACGAAGCTGGTGAGGGGCCTGAAGCACAGCCCTTTGAGTAGAGGCTGAGGGAGCTGGGGGTGTGCAGCCTGGAGAAGAGGAGGCTCAGGGCAGACCTCATTGCTCTCTACAACTACCTGAAAGGAGATTGTAACCAGGTGGGGCTGGTCTCTTCTCCCAGGCAAGCAGCAACAGAATAAGGGGACACAGTCTCAAGTTGTGCTAGGGGAGGTCTAGGCTGGATGTTAGGAGGAAGTTCTTGACAGAGAGAGTGATTGGCATTGGAATGGGCTGCCCAGGGAGGTGGTGGAGTCACTGTCCCTGGAGGTGTTCAAGAAAAGCCTGGATGGGGCACTTAGTGCCATGGTCTAGTTGATGAATAGGGCTGGGTCATAGGTTGGACTGGATCATAGCTTGGAGATCTCTTCCATCCTGGCTGATTCTATGATTCTATGCTTGTCTTGTAGATTGTGGCAGCAGTGTGCCCTTCCATGCATCCCAGTAGCTTGTGATCCTACAGCTTTTGGGTTAGGGACAGAGCCCTGAGGAGTTCTCTAGGGCCCAGAGCTCGAAAGTGACCAATGTTTGATGCCCAATGTGTGGAGAGCAAGCCCAGGGTGGCTACTGTGTGGCTGTGGTATTGTGAGTGTAACCAGGTAATGCACATCCTGGCTTATGGAAAGCATCCAGTGGGGAATTTAAATGTCCTCTTACAGCTTCGGTTGATGGTTAGTTGTAATTTGGGCTCCCAGCTCTCCTCGTCTCACTCTGTGGTCTTCGAAACCCTTTCCTCCTCCTTTCTGTTTATACACAAAATGCTGTTGTTTTCAGCCTGGATATCTTCCTCCTGTTGATGAACAATGCGTAAAATGCTAGGTTGTTAATTCTGGATCAGCAGTAATAATAATTATGCAATGGTGAATATTATTAGTCCAGCATTTGTTTGTGTGCATTACTTGCAGCTAAACCACTGTACAGTTATTTTGTATGATAGGAAATCAGAATAATGCCAGGTTGGTACTTCACGTGTGAATCATAAACAAGCAGAGCACTTCCATGGCAAAGATGGTGCAAGGCAGTGCACCCTGGAGCTGCACTTCGGGGAGGGCTTGAGTGATGTGAAGGACCTAGAGAACAAGTGTTATGAGGAACAGCTGAGGGAGCTGGAATTGTTTAGTCTGGAGAAGAGGAGACTAAGGGGAGACCTCAATGCTCTCTACAACTGCCTGAAAACAAGCTGGAGTGAGGTGGGGGTTGGTCTCTTCTCCTTAGAATCAGGGAATAGAATGAGAGGAAATGGCCTGAAGTTGGATGTTAGGAAGAATTTCTTTCCTATGAGAGTGGTCAGGCATTGGAACAGGCTGCCCAGGGAGGTGGTGGAATCAACATCCTTGGATGTGTTCAAGAAATGTGTGGGCATGGCACTTTGGGACATGGTTTAGTGGCTATGATGGTTTTAGGTTGACAGTTGGACTTGAATTTAGAGGTCCTTTCCGAACAAAACGTTTCCTTGATGCTGTGACACTTCTGTCCTGATGCAGGACTTTCATTGGCCTCTTGCATTTCCCTTAAATTTTGTGTCTGCCTCCTGCACCCTCCTCAGGAAGGAATTTCTTCAGGCCACAGTCCTTGGAGCTGCTCCTCCTGTCTTGTGCCTGGAAGTAGGCTCTCGGGCATGGGCAGTTTTCTTGAGAAGTGGCTCTGCAAGGGCTTGAGCATTGTGCTTGGGGCTCCTGCAGAGCAAGGCCAACAGCCTCTCGTGCTCCAGCTGTCTTGAAGGAAGTTTTGGCAGATGAACCATGTGCTGTTACTCATGTTACTGCTTCCACAACCTCTGTTTTGCTTTACTTATGGCTGCAGATGGCTTGATTCTCAAAGGGAAGAAACCTTTAATTGTCTGCTCGGGGCTGATGTAGCCATGCTGAGGCTATGACCTTCTTGTTTGAGTAAAGCAGATGGGCTAAGTAAGCAGCAGGGTGATGAACTGGTTAAGCTAGGTAAATGCTTCTTTCATGGCTATTCCCTTTGGGACCTCTTTTCAGCAGCTTGTCTGTCATATGAGATTTTCTACTTAGACTTTGTCCTAAATAGTATCCATGTCTTAATTTGAAAAAAAAAAATGAAGAAAAAAACCCCAGAAATCACTTCTGCTTACCCTGGTACTCCTTTTTATCCTCATTTTGGTTGGTTGGGGTTTTGTGGGGGGTGGTGTTTTTGTTTTTGTTTCCCCTTCATTCTGTCTGAGTTACTTCATCTTGCCTAATATGCTTTCTTCCTAGTCACCCATGTTTGATGGCAAAATCCCTCATTGGCACCACTACAGCTGCTTCTGGAAGCGCGCTCGTGTCGTGTCCCATGCAGACATTGACGGCTTCCCTGAGCTCCGGTGGGAAGATCAGGAGAAGATCAAGAAAGCCATTGAAACTGGAGGCCCTGGAGGAGGTAAGCAGAGGCCTCCAAATGTACAGAGGTTCATCTGGAACTGTGCTCCTTCCTCTTGAGCTATTAGTGTGGTTATGTGACTGCCATGTCCTTTCAGCTAGTGATGCTGGAAGTTGTGGCATCTCTGTGCTCCAGTACTAGGATTCCGGCAGTATGATCCAGCATGTTAGGTCAACGAGGGAAAAAGCCAAGTTGGTTGCAAGTGCATTGCAAAATACACCATGATTGGTGTATTTTATTTTCAGTTCTTTAATATTATATTCAACAAATGCTGCTGCAGGATGTTGATTTAATGGTACCTTCACTGCAGTGCAGTTATGGTGGTGGCTCCTGGAAGTCGCTACACCATGAACTAGTGAGTCAGGGGAGCAAGTGAGTAGAGTCTAAGTACAGAGCAGACTAAACTTGCTGCATCTCTGTGTAAGCCAAGGATGCTGGGCAGTTTTAGATTGAGGTCTGCCTGTTGAAATGTAGTAATAAAAAAAATAAAAGGGAACTGGCAGTTGGGAAGAGGAGTTCTGCTTTGAAGCAGAGCTGTTTGTCACTCTGCTTCCAGTTCTTCAGCAAGATCTCACTTTCAGGAAAGAATTAAAAAGGGTTAGCTCAGTGCACCTTTAAAAACGTTTTGAAATTTTAAAATAAGCAATCCTGTACAATTGCTACTTGGCTGTGCAAAGAACTCTTTCTGTGTTAAAAGTGCTTTTGAGCGTGGACTGCTTATCTTGCTCTGTGTTCAAATTCTTGACAGATGAAATGCTGGAACACAGAGGTTTATTAATCCAGACTGCTAACAATCTGGGACAGAGAATGAGAAAATAAGGAATGCCTTTTAAAGCCAAACTCTGTATTTGCTTTGTTCTCCAGGAAAAGGAGGGGAACAGGAAGGAGGTGGCAAGGCTGAGAAGAGCCTCAATGATTTTGCTGCAGAATATGCCAAGTCTAACAGAAGTACTTGCAAAGGCTGTGAACAGAAAATAGAAAAGGTTATAAAGCTTTTCTTAGTTCTCCATCTCTTGTCTTTTCTCTCACCAGTTTCAGCTCTAACAGTGACTTTTACAATTGCTTCCTGCCTGTCCTGCATATGGAGAGCACTTGCAGAGCCTGTATTTCTGTGTCTGAGAAGCAGCTGTGTCCTGGACAGCTAACAGTAAAGGCATCCCTCGGGCATTGTAGCCTGTACTTCAAACTTGCCAATGCTTCCTTTCACTTGGGTCTTAGAGCAGGTTGGAACACCACTCGCCAGCATTTCTGTGGCAAGAGAGCCACCACTGACTGCAGCTTTTCCTGCTTGTTGCAGCACTACAAAGGTGTTGGCTTCTTCCTCAGCCAGGCCAGTTCTATTTGTGTGCAGTGTGCCCATATTGTGGCCTCAAGCTGCACCAGGGGTAGGTTTAGGGTGGATATTAAGAAGAATTTCTTTACTGAAAGACTGGTCAGGCATTGGACGTGGCTGCCCAGGGAGATGATGGAGTCCTCATCCCTGGAGGTGTTCAAGAAATGCGTGGACATGGTGGTGTTGAGTTGATGGTTGGACTTAGAGGTCATTCCCAACCTTAATGATTCTCTGAGTCTATTACCTCTGTGAAAGTGAACATCTGTGATGCAGCTGTTTTGGTGCTGTGCTTTAAAAGACAGTTGGCAAAATGAAATTGTGAGCCTCTGACAGATGTGAATAGACTTGCCAGTCGGGTATAGTTGTCAAGTGCTGGTATGCTTGCATCTGTGGAAACATTGGTGACTATTGTGGAGAGATTTCTTTGTTGGAGCATGAATTATTTCGCTCTAAAAGGATCTGAGCCTACTACTTGGTTGAGTATCTGAAAAGTAATTAGTGGTAGGTTGGGATGAGGTCATATTAGCACTGGCATTTGAGTGGTAGGAATATAAAGTTAATTTTTAGAGTTACCTGCATGAGGTGAGTTTTACTTGTTCAAGCTTACTGGGAGTTGGAATGAAGCCTGTAGGATTACTCATTTTGAGTGTTTTTTTCAACAGAAAATTACCTCAAAAGCTGGATTTTTACAGCCTAGAAAGAGCATTGAAGAGAGCAGAACTGCAGTGAAAGGGCTTCAACAAAAGTTGCAGTCTTTGACAGAAGAACTGTTGCTGTTTTACAGGTGTTCATGAAGCATCATGTTGCTAACTTGTTGACATCCTGCTCTTCCCAGAATGGCCTAACGATTGCTCTTGTGTCACTTTAACCTGCCTCAGGGCCAGATCCGAATTTCCAAGAAGATGGTGCATCCTGAAAAGCCTCAGCTGGGAATGATAGATAACTGGTACCACCCTGACTGCTTCGTGAGCCGCCGAGCAGAGCTGGGCTTCCTCCCAGCATATGGGGCCACCCAGCTCCTGGGCTTCAGCATCTTGAAAGCTGAGGATAAAGAAACTCTAAAGAAGCAGCTCCCAGCCACCAAGAGCGAAGGGTAAGTGGGCAACATAAGAAGTTGTGTTATCAAGGGGAGCCATTGCTTGCCTTCAAATATATGCATGATAAAATATTTTGTGGCATTGTTTGCTCTGTTAAAAGAATATTGATTGTAGGAGTATTTGGTCCTTCCTGTGACCTTAGGCATATGACAGCAGGCATTTCCCATCTCTGGTGCCATGCAGTCCACATGCTCTCTGTGACTGCCTTGAAAAACTGCAGGGACTGCTAGCAGCTGTGGCTTGGAGAACTGATGTAGGGCTTTCAGACATAGAATAGTGCATGCTTAATACAAATGGATACTGGGCTCTGTGCCTCCTCATGGCCTGCTGTTACCAGTGATGGTTCCTCTGCTCTAACCACCTGTTAGAGAATTGATTTGACATCTCTTATCTATGAGCTGCTGATCTGTGACAGGCCCTCAGTCTGATGATGGTGCTTACTGGCCACGCAGTGCTTACACTTGGATGCTTTTGTTTGCTAAATCTCTTATGGGGCCTCTGAAGTTTCCTTGCCTTGCATGGAAATTTTACTGGAGACTCTTGACAGAACTTGTTCTGACAGAGAGGTCCTTCCAGGTGACTTGCTAGCATTGGTCAATCTTTCTCTGTTGATGAAGGCTTTTGTTAGAGGTCACTTTGCCTAGAGCTGTGCTTCATAATGCACGTCAGTGTTGCATTGTCCCCATGAAGGAAGGAACAGGAAGGTCCTACAAGTAGGAAAGATGTTGTCATTGTAGAACATTGGGCTTCTCTCTGGATGCTGTAGACTGTATTCAGCTTTACTTTTGCAAAGATTCACCATGAAACTGTCCAGTGAGAATGATGTTGGGTTCAGAGGAGCTGTAGCCTCATCAGATCTGTGCAGTCTTTGTCAGTATTTATGTAAAACTCAACATGAGCTGGCAATGTGCACTTGCAGCCCAGAAGATAAACTGTGTCCTGGGCAGCATCAAAAGAAGTGTGACCAGCAGGTCAAGGGAGGTGATTCTCCTCCCTTTACTTTGAGCTCATGAGACCCCACCTGGAGTGCTGTCTGGTTCTAGGGCCCCAACACAAGAAGGACATGGAACTGTTAGAGAGGGTCCAGAGGAGGGCCACAAAGATGATCAGAGCACTGGAGCACATCCTCTTTGGTGACAGGCTGCCAAAGTTTGGGCTTTTCAGCCTGGAGAAGAGAAGGCTCCAGGGAGACCTTAGAATGGTCTTCCAGTACATGAAGGTGGTCTACAGGAAAGCTGAGGAGGGACTTTTTGCAAGGGCTTGTGTTGATAG
Source organism: Ramphastos sulfuratus (assembly GCA_013399055.1). Classification (NCBI taxonomy): domain Eukaryota; kingdom Metazoa; phylum Chordata; class Aves; order Piciformes; family Ramphastidae; genus Ramphastos; species Ramphastos sulfuratus. The sequence continues at coordinate 61,382 of WBNM01040225.1, forward strand.
GATGATGGGCAATGGCTTTAAGCTTTAAGAGGAGAGATTTAGACTGGTTATTAGGAAGAAATTCTTTCCAGTGAAAGTGATGAGACACTGGAACAGATTGCCCGGGGAAATTGTGGATGCCCTGTCCCTGGAGGGGTTCAAAGCCAGGTTGGACAGGGCCTTGAGCACCCCGATCTAATGGGAGGTGTCCCTGCCCATGGCAGGGGGGTCGGAACTAGATGATCTGTAAGGTGCCTTCCAACCCAAACCATTCTGTGAGTCTGAGTATTGGTTTGTCAGAAAGGTAGCTGATGGGCAGAGCTTTGCATGTGTATAAATGTCATCCTCTGCCACAGGTAACAAAGCAGAGCAAGCCTAAACTGATCTATGTGTCAATAGAGGTAGAAACTTCCACACTTCTTCCTTGGCTGGCAAGCAGTTGCTACAGAAGCATTCAGCAGTGGTGTGGGTGCTTCTATGGAGGGTCCTGTTGGAGGCTAGTCAGGTTCTGTGTTGCTCACCTCACACAGCTGGACCACTGGAGGCTGAGATGAGCTGTCATCTGTCCATCAGCCTGCCACCTTTCCATGCAGGCAGAGGTAAAAGGCATCCATACATCCAGAGCTAAAATGCCTCTGGATGTCTGGGGGGCTGTGCAGCACAGTGGTTTCATGCACCTTCAGCTTTTCAAGCAGTCCTTTGCTTTTTGTGCTGAGGTGTGTGTTCCATTTTGTCCTAGAACAGCATGTGAGTTTAACAGAGTTATTTGTAGTTTTTTTTTTCCCCATGTCTTCAGCAAAGCTCCAGAGATTTGACTGTCTAAGTGTTTCTCTTGTCTGCCATGGCTCTGCTTTTCTGGGCCACTTCTGGGATGCTATGCAAAATATGAAGGCTTTGTAAAGATAGGCCACAAAGTACTTTACCAAGTCACTGTCTAAATAAAAGCCTAGAATTACAGTGGAAAAAAGCTTAGACTGGTGATGTAGGGTAACGTGAACCAGGATCTGATGCCAGAAATGCAGCAGGATATCTCATCTTCCCTGCTTTCTAAGCACACTGTGAACAAACCCCTCAACCGTGAAGGTGCTGGCTGGCCCTTAAGCTCCACTACCTTTCTTCTGCTGTTTAGGCTGTGTGCTTGAGCCAAGGGTGGTAAGGATCAATTGGAAAAATAGTTGTCTGTCAAACAATCTGAGTGATTGAGAGGGTAAACAAACTGAATGAATGAGTGAAGAGGTATGATATGTTTCCTACCTGGTGGTTTTCTGCCAAGAAAGCACAGAAGTTCTGGAGAAGCCAAAAGAAAAACACCCCAGAAGCTTTGGTGAGATGTAATTGCCTTCACTGGTTCATAGAATCATTGAACTGTGAGCTTGGAGCAGACCTTTGAGATCATCAAGTCTAACCACTCACCTAGAGCTCATAATCCCACCACTACTGCTAAGCTACTACCACTAAACCACATTCTTCAGCACCACATCCACAGGTCTTTTAAGATACCTCCAGGGACAGTGACTCCACCACCTCCTTGGGCAACCTGTTCCAATGCCTGATAACCCTTTCTGGGAACTAATTTTTCCTGATACCCAACCTGAACCTCATTTCGTGCAGTCAATCAGATAGCAGAAATTAAGGACAGCAATTTCAGCATCTTGCAGAAATGATGTTACAGCAACATTCTCAGAATGATCTTTAAAGATATTTCTAGCTTTGCTGTGTCTGAATTGTATCTTGATTCAGATGTCTCTGAAATTCAGATGTGCCACATCCAAATTAATGCACTGCTTCTGCCTGTCTAGCCCATACTATGAGGAGAAGCTGAGAGGCTGAGTCTGCCCTGTCAGCCCTTTCTGCAAGGACAGGAGTGTGATGTGCCTATTGCAAGTATGAGAAGTGAGGCAATGAGCAAGAACAGATCGGAAAATCTCTTCCCTGTGAAGGGCAAAAATGGGAAGGTTTCCTCCAAGGATCCTGGCTCCTTTCCTCACTCATCTCTGAGATGTGTTGACCCTCCTCTGGGCTATGGGCTGTCATGCCCTAGTGCCAACACTGTGCAGACCTAGTGAGGGAGGACCTTGTGTCCTTGCCAGCAGCTTCTCCACAGAAAGAGAGCTCACCTACTTCAGTAAGAAATGCAGTAGCAGCTTGTGAGCTCCCTTGAACGGCGCTGCTCTGAGAGCATATGTTTCACCCTCCTGCTTCAAGCTGTAATGCTTTTCTGCTTGTTTGGGTAGAATTGCTGCCCAGGACAGGAGCAAAGTGTCATTCTGGAGATGTCCTGCAGCACCAGATTAGCTGCAGAGATTGCCTGAGGCAGTGGGTAAGTATTCAAGTCAGCAAAAATCTAGTGGTGCTTTACAGGAAGGAGGATGAAAGGAGAGCTCTTGTTGTGATCTGCTTTGGCTGCCTGCTTTATCCAGGGTTGCTGTGACTGTCCTTTCCCCTTCATTTTCATTGTAGGGATGGGAACATGAGAAATAGAGAGTGGATGGTAAAGACCAGGCTAGAGTGGGACAGTTCACCTCCATCCTCATCTTCTTGAAAACTGGAATAAATCCTGTAGTTGTGTATCCGTTGTGAAGCTGAAAAGAAGTGTTTTGTGTTGGCTGGTCAGGAATCATCCTTCTGAGCAGAGTGTTGGGCTGGATCTGTTGACTGTGGGAAGACTGTCTCTTCCCCATCAGGGAGAAGAGTGTGTACAGTAGCACCCAGAGTTTGGTGCCAAGGATGGAAGACGAAATTAATTAATGCATGCGTCAGTGTATTTTGTCAATTGTTCTAAAATTTGCTATTCTGGGAAGATGCAAAATGAATTTAGCTTTGCCATTCTTTTCTTCAGGCTGCATAAAATGATGATTAGTCTTTGCTTTAAGCCATGGGCATGCCCAGGGGCAAAAGAGAAGTCCCCTAACCAGGGATGAGGGAGAAAGTGGTGAACAGGTTTGTCCCTCTCTGCAGTTGTGCTGATCCCTCCTGCTCTGTGCTTTGTCCAAGTGACTGGAACAGGTAGAGTAATCCCTCTGGCCAAGAGAGCAATCTGCTGTCCCCTTGACTCTGAGGAGAAGCTGCCAAAAGTGTGAGTCCCTGCTGGAATTTGTATGCTTTCTCTGGGTCGTGGGGCCTCTCAGCAGGGTAATCACCTTCCAGCAGTTGATGTGCTGGCTTTCCTCCTTTTGGAGACTGAGAGACAAGTTACAGCACGGGAGAAAGCCCTGGCTTGCTGCAGGGAGCCTGGTGAGGGAGAGGCACTTCAGGTGCACAGCATTTGGGCACCCATCCTAAATACTTATATTATTCAGCCCTCTGGCTTGGGAAGGTGCAACAGAGCACTTGGCACTCGAGATGTTTTTGACTCTTAAAAAATACAGAAGTTGTTACCTTTTGGTGGGGCTCAGTGGATTCTCTGGTCTTGCCCTTTGCAGGAGCTGCAGCCAGGGAGGAGAGGGAACTTGCTTGGCATGAGGGCTTTTGAAGGCATGACTCTGTGTGCTGTATCCAGTCCTGCCATGCTGGTTGCTGCTTGCCTGTTTAGAAAATAATAGAGAGATTTTCTCAAGAAATGAAAGCAGTTGCTGGTAGCACAATGTGGCTCTTGTACCCTCTTGAGCCAGTGCATCTTTTACAGCTGGACTGAAAAAAACTTGCAGAGGGACAGCTGGAAGAGGAAATCTTCTGCAAAGATAGAAGAGGGTGGGAGGGCTCTGCAGAGGGACCTGGACAAACTGGATAGATGAGCACAGTCCAGTGCCATGAGTTTTAACAAGTCCAAGTGCCAGTTATGCACTTTGGCCAAAACAACCCCAAGCAGTGCTACAGGGTGGGGGCAGAGTGGCTGGAGAGCAGCCAGGCAGAGAGGGACCTGGGGGTGCTGGTCGACAGCGACAGACATGAGCCAGCAGTGTGCCCAGGTGGCCAAGAAGGCCAATGGCATCCTGGCCTATATCAGGAACAGTGTGGCCAGCTGGAGCAGGGAAGTCCTTCTGCCCCTGTACTCAGCACTGGTCAGGCCACACCATGAGTGCTGTGTCCAGTTCTGGGTCCCTCAATTTAAGAAAGATATTGAGNCCACAACCTCCCTGGGCAACCTGTGCCAGTGTCTCACCACCCTCACTGTAAAGAACTTCCTCCTAACATGCATTTTAAATCTCCCCTCTGCCAGTTTAAACCCATTGCTCCTTGTCCTGTCATTGCAAGACCTTGTCAATAGTCTCTTCCCAGCCCTCCTGTAGGCCTTTTCAGATACTGGAAGGCTACTACAAGGTCTCCTTCACTTGGTGCCGTGGTTTAGTTAATTAGAAGGTGTTAGATGAGAGGTTGGACTCCATGATCTTTTCCAACCTAGTTAATTCTGTGATTCTGTGACAGCTCTTTAAAGACTGAACCATGGTTTGGTCAGTGGCACTAATGGCAGGCTAGTGATGGTCACTGCAAATAAAATGAGAGTTTGGCCCAGTTTCCAGGTTAGGAAAGTTATTAGAACTTGCAGATGTGTCTCTGGGAGAAGGGTACCTTTTGACATCCTTCTGCAGCTTGGTAGCTAATAAGCTGTCACACAGGGTTAGTCTTAATGGCAGCAAAAATGAAGTGTTGAAATTTGTAAGTGGGAGAGCAATCAAGAATGTCAGCTTCATGGCTCAACCATCAGCCACAGCTAACAAAGTTAAGATAGGTGCCTTCTGAAAAAGAAACCTGGCTGATGTTTCAAAATGGTAGCAGCTCTGTCAAAATCAGCTGTGAGATCCAGGCTGCCTTCATGCTCTGCCTCAAGTTGTCAGGCCCATCTTGCCTCAAGGGGAGCAAAATTTCCCTCTGTTTCCTCCTGAGAAGAGCATACACTGACTTGATCTATTGTCCAAAGAAAGGCAACCAAGCTGGTGAAGGTCCCTGAACAGAGGTCTTACAGGATCATAGTATTATTAAGGACCTCTAAGATCATCAAATCCAGCCTTCTTCTGTTCTGTGAGGAGCAGCTGAGGGAACTGGGGTTGTTTAGTCTGGAGAAGAGGAGGCTGAAGGGAGACATCATTGCTCTCTACAGTTACTTGAAAGTAGGTTGGAGTGAGGTGGGGCTTGGTCTCTTTTCACATGCAAAAAGTGACAGGACAAGAGGCTCAAATTGTGCTAAGGGAGGTTTAGGTTGGGTCTTAGGAAAAAATTCATCACAGAAGTTAAGAGGCTTATCAGACATTGGACAGGCTGCCTAGGGAGGTGATGGAGTCACCATCCCTGGATGTATGCAAAAGACATGTGGCTGTGGTATTTAGGGACACAGTTTAGTGGCAGTAGCTTAGCAGTAGTGGTGGGATTGCGAGCTCTAAGAGAGTGATTGGGCTTGATGATCACAAAGGTCTCTTCCAAACTCAAAAGTTGTATGATTTTATGATGCTGATGTATTTTGAAGCCAGGCAAACCCAAAGGGACAGCATGACTGGAAACATAAATGATCTTCTGAGGTCCCTTGTCCTTCTGACATCTATCAGGACCCCCAGTCTTCCATTTGACTTCCTTGTCTCTCCAGAGTATTGTTTTCTCTGCCTTCTCCCTGCACAGCTCTAAGGTCCCAGCTAATAACAATCAATTTCTTCACACAGAACTGCATTAGCAATACATCACAAAACCACTGCCAGCCTGGGAGCACTTTGCAAGTAGAAACTTCCTCCTCTTTGGTTTCAGAGACCTGACTTAATTCCAATCTGAAGAGAAACCAGCTGGAAAATGCCTCACTTCCCAGTGTGTTAGCTTACTAAAGTTATCATGTTTGCTGTCCTTTGTCTCAATGTGAAGTAAGATGAAAATGGAAGCTGTTGATTCAGCTGAAAGACACCACAGTCTTAGAACTTCATCAGATTTGGAGAGAGATGCTTCTGTTCAGTGATTCTTAGGTATGCCTTGGCTGTAACTGATGCAGGTGTAGATGAACACACCTGGAAATGTTGCAGCACTTTCTGTGCTCTTAGAACCATCAAATTATTTTGGTTGGAAAAGAACTCTAAGAACATAAGAGTCCAACCATCAACCTAACACCACCATGGCCAATAAAGTGCCATGTCCACACATTTCTTGAATATCTCTAGGGATGGTGACTCCACCACCTCCCTGGGCAACCTGTTCCAATGACCATTCTTTTAGTGTGAAAGACTGTTTTCCTACTATCCAACCTAAACCTCCCCTGGCACAATTTCAGGCCCTTTCCTCTTGTTCTGTCACCTGATACTAGGGAGAAGAGACCAACCCCCACCTCACTGTGACCTCTTGATCTTCTGCCAAACCGTACAATTACCTTCTGAAAAGCTTTAAGTGTACCTGACCTTGAGGCAGCTCACGTTGCTGAGCCAAGTACATGTCTCTAATCTGGCATGAAGGAATTTGAAAAGTGGGTTTGCCTGCCAAAACTAAGGATATTCAAGCCTCTGCAGATAGTGGCTGTCAGTAAACTGAGCTCTGGTTATGGCCGGACAGGCATTTGAATAACGTTTCCTATCTGTGCTTTGTTTTGTTTCTCTCTATTAGAAAGAGAAAAGGAGAAGAGGTAGATGGGAATGTGACTGTGAAAAAGAAACAGAAAAAAGAAAAAGAGAAAGAATCAAAGCAGGAAAAACAGCTGAAGGTGAGTTTTAGTTGATGACACCTTAACCTGCTTGTTTAGAAGAGTGCTGTGTCGGGCAGTAACTGAAGGGCTGTAGTTCCTAGAGGACTGTACCCCGTGTCCAGGCAAAGCAAACTTGTAGCACAGTTGGTCCTTATGTCCTGGCACGGCAGATGCCCTCTCATTAAGGCTTTGCTGAGGGCAGTTCACCCTGTTGCTTTCTTCTGAAAGACAGGAAGGAAGATCTCTAGGTCTGGTGTTTATTAGATTTAAATAGATCAGGTTAAATGGTTAAATGCCTTCACTCTCAGACAGGCTGGTTCTGTGTTTCTTCCTGTATCATCTGCTTGTGATGGCTGAAGCTCTGAGCCCAAGCACTGTTGCAGAAGAGCCTGGAAACCTGATTAATTTGCACAATGTGCAATCCATGGAAATGCAGAACTAGATTAATGGGAAATCATACTTTCTTTTTTTTTTTCCACCCTCTGGGAAGCTATTCTCAGTTCTTGGGCACAAAGTGTGGTAGATCACAGCTTTCTACCTTTCACTTTCTAGTCTGTCGTGGGAAGAGTTCCCAATAGAACGTTAGAAAATTTGTATTTATTGAGGGTTTGGCATAGGGACTTCCCAATAAAATACTTACCAGGTTGTTTTTGCTGCAATTGAGCTGCAGGAAAATGGCAGGCCTGCTTCTGAACAAAAGTTTCCTGGGTTTGTTGAATGCTGCTACCTTAATTTTCAACAGAACTTAACTGAGACATTGTCAAGGTTTTGCTGCTGCAGTGCAGATATTTAGGACAGATCAAGGCAATTTGTGGATCAGGGTTAACTTTGGGTTTACTATTATTTAGTTTTTAAAACACTATGTCATCAAACATAATTGTTAACAATGAAAATTGAAGCCTTTTACACAGTCAATCAGTTCTTCCAACATAGACAATGTGTTGACTGTAGCCAGTGAATAGCACTCAGAAGCTATCTCAGATATTTCAGGATGCTTCTTTGCTTTCTTTGTAGAAAGCCCCAAAAGAATGTGCAGGCTCCTCAGCACTGTTGCAGGTGACTGATCTGGTAGAAATTCCTCTTGTTCTTAGGTGGCTTAAAAGAAGAACAGTGCTGGTTGGCATTTCTTGAGTTTGTTTTAATGCAAGGCTCAAATGCAGCCACATCCCCACTAGTTAGGTGGTGTTGGCAAAGGCTGCTGAGAGTTTGCCAAGGGTAGCAGTGTAATATAAACTTGGGGTCCACTCTGCCTAAAAGCTAGCAGCCTTAGTAGTACTGCTTGTGCCTTCTTGTGTGGCATAGTGCTGTGAAGGTGGCCTTTCTTCACATACATACAGTGAAGAAACCTTGGTTTAACCAGAATCACAAAGGGTTGTCCTGCATTGTATTCTTGAGAGAGTGTTTGCAGAAGCCTCAGAGTGCTTATGTATTCATACTGAAATCTGAAGCATGTGCCTTTAAAGATCTGTTCTAGGGTTTTAGGTAAATTCTGTGACTCTCCTTTTTGGTAAAGCTAATGATTCGTGGTGCTCTTCATCTGACAGTCTGCATTTAAGATACTATGGGCTTGCTAAAACCTTGACCACATGCTACAGTTTCAGGAGTGTCCTTAACAATCAATTGCAAGTAGCTAAGCTGCTGGATTTTGTCAACAGGAACAGACAGAGCTGATCTGGGGCATCAAGGATGAGCTGAGGAAGGTCTGCTCCACTAATGACCTGAAAGAGCTGCTGATTGCCAACAAGCAGGAAGTACCTGCAGGGGAAAATGCTGTGAGTTGGTCTGGAGTTGCTTTGTGTTTGTCCTGGGTCTTTGAACTGGTGAAACTGACCTGAACCAATACTTCTGCAAGGTCCACAAGTCTGAAATGTGTTCCTAACAATTCTGAAAGAAATTCAGAGCAAAGCCCAGTCCTTTTGTCCTGGGACTCTGATGATGTTTTATGGTACTGAATTTAGCATCTTAGTCTCTGTATTCTGCTGTGCCTAAAGGAGGCCATGAGGGGTTTTGATTTTTTTTATTTTGTGTGTTACTGACCCTTCAAGAGCAGTTTAATTATGGCATTTTATATTGCCTCCCTCAACTGTTAAATTATGGAAGAAGAGCTAAAAAATGGACAAATTGTTTCCTAAAAACAGTCACTTTTCAGTCTGTGTGACTTGTGAAAGTCTTTTTTGGAGCCACACATTGCTTTATTATTATTTATTAAGACTCTGTGGGCTGGGATGTGGGAAGTGTCTAGACTCAAAATGGCCAAGAAATACTCTAGACAGGAAAACCAAGACTGATCTGAGCCTGCATTCCTGCCTACCTACTCATGTGCCCAGATGCAGTACCTCATCTGCTCCTTGCCTGTCCCTTGCCTGGTCAGGTGCTATGTGGCAGGTATGTTCTCCTGAGCACAGAAACTGAATACATGAGATTGTGAGCCATGGTATGAGCAGGGAAAATTCATGTCATGTATTTTGGGTGTCATAAATCAATCAGTGGTGGTGAGAGTCTTGGTTTATGTGCAGTGTGTCCATGACAAACCCTAGAAACACTTACATCTGCCTGCCAGCAGCCTGACAGTTAGTTTCTTGTGCAGCCCAGTGTAATGTAGTGCACAGGCTTCCAGCCTCTTTCTGCCATGACCTCTTTTGCATTCTTTGTTGCCTTTAGATTTTGGATCGAGTAGCAGATGGGATGGCATTTGGAGCTCTGCTTCCCTGCGAGGAGTGTAAGGGGCAGTTTGTGTTCAAGAGTGACTCCTATTACTGTTCAGGGAATATCACTGCCTGGACTAAGTGTGTTGCTAAAACACAGACTCCCAACAGGAAGGACTGGGTAATCCCAAAGGTGGGTGTTTTCTACAGATCTGCACGTTGCTTGACTATATTGTATCTTACAGGGAGATGGAATAAGCAGCAGTCAGTGCCAGGTGCCAGAGAGCAGAGTGTGCTGAGCTGCAGCAGGGTCCTGTCCCAGCTACATCCCTCATGGTAGGGCTGCAGAGATGCTGAGGGACTTTCCTCTTGTGAGGAAACACTCGCAGAATTAGATCTTTTTAGTCTGGAAAAGAG
>WBNM01040227.1:7256-26701 GCA_013399055.1 Ramphastos sulfuratus
GTGATTCTGTGCTCCACAACCTCCCTGGGCAACCTGTGCCAGTGTCTCACCACCCTCACTGCAAACAACTTCCTCCTAACATCCAGTCTAAATCTCCCCTCTGCCACTTCAAACCCATTGCCCCTTGTCCTGGCATTACCAGACCTTGTCAATAGTTCCTCCCCAGCCTCCCTGTAGCCCACTTCAGATCCTGTAAGGCTACTCTAAGGTCTCCTGGAAGCCTTCTCTTCTCCAGGCTGCAGAGCCCCAACTCTCTCAGCCTGTCCTCATAGCAGAGCTGCTGCAGCCCTCTCAGCATCTTGGTGGCCTCCTCTGGACCCGCTCCAACAGTTCCATGTCCTTCCTGTGCTGGGGGCTCCAGAACTGCACACAGTAAGAACCACAGCTTCCTGATTTGTTTCAGTGTCTCTCGCTGAGACAAAGGCTGACCCTGGCTGGATGTGAACCTACCTTAGCCCAGATGGCTGCTGAAAGCCCCAGGACAGGGCTGACTGCCAGTATGACAAGGGTTAGCTTCCAGCCTCGGATGAGCCCAACAACAAATCCTGCTATGAATGTTGTTAATGCTTGAACAAGCAATCCAATTTTGTCACCAATTCCTTCATTGATCTTGGAGACATCACTGGGGGAAAAAAAAAAAAATCAAATCAAATCACACCCAGGGAGGGAGGGCTCACATCCAGGCAGGAAGGGCAGCTTTTTGCTATCATTCAACGTGCAGAGATCAATCTTTACTCTTCAGTTACTACCAAACAACAATTTGCTTGAAGATAAAGCCCTGAATAGTGTGGGCGAGGGAAACATTCCTGTTTGTTGTGAAGGTGCAATGCCATGAAGCTGGTTTGGTCTGAAAGGGTTCAAATTCTGCCTGAGTGCAACTTTAGCCTCTCACTTGACTTCAATTTGTGATCAGTTTGGGAACTGTGAGAAAGAAAAGAGCTTGGAAGTGTTTGGAAAGGAAGGAGGAAGGAGCAGCTTGCAAGCTGCCCACACTGCTGGGGGCAGCCAGCACTGCTGCAGTCCTCAGGCTGCACGGAGGGAAGTGGAGTTTGCTCTCCCTGGGGTTATCTCACAGCCTGGGCTTTAGCCACCCCCAGGGCTCAAGGGAATTCACCTGAATGTGCCAGTCCAGCAGCAGCAGGTTTACAAGTTCAGCCTCTGAGACACTTGGCAAGGAAAGAGTTCAGCTTCATTTCACAATGAAAGAATTCAATTTAAAAATAAAATGTAAAACCCCAAAGCAGCTGTAACTCATACAGAGCAGCAGGGAACTGCTGGGAGGGGGAAACAGACCTTTGAGGTCACTGAGTCCAACCATTATGTCACAGAATCATAGAGCCATAGAATCAGGGAATTGCCTGGGTTGGAAAAGCCCTCTGAGATCAGCCAGTCCAACACCACCATGGCCACTACATCTTGGCCCCAGGTGCCACATTCTTGAACACCTCCAGGGATGGGGACTCCATCACCTCCCTGGGTCACAGAGTCACAGAATGAGTTGGAAGGGACCTCCAAAGCTAATCCAGTCCAACCCCTGCACTCAGCAGGGACATCCTCCACTAGGTCAGGTTGCCCAGAGCCCTGTCAAGCCTCACCTTGCATATTTCCAAGGACGAGGCCTCAACCCCCTCCCTGGGCAATCTGTGGCAGTCTTCCAGCAGCCTCCTTGTGCAGAACTTGTTCCTCACATCCAATCTCAACCTGCTCCGCTCTCATTTCAAACCATTGCCCTCAGGCTGTGCCTGCAGGCTTTGCAAGCAGCCTCTCCAGCCACAGAACCATAGAATTGTTTGGGTTGGGCAAGCCCTCTGAGACCATCCAGTCCAACCCTCAGCCCAACACCACCACGGCCACTAAACCCTGTCCCCAGGTGCCATGCTTAACAAGACCAAGAGCCCTGCTGAAGGTGTGCCATACTTACTCTAGCAGGCGAGTGTTGAGCTCTCCCACATCGTTCACATCAAACCAACCAATTTCTTGCCTCATGATTGCATGAAAAAACTTCTCTCTGATTTTTTTGATTTGCCTTCCTGCTGCTAGGGTCCAAAACGAGGTCTGGATGTAAGCAGCAAGAAGGACACCTGCTGCTATCCCACAGTAGTAATAGGCATACCTGAAAGGGAAGGGGGAAAAGGTGAATCACAGAATGGTAAGGTTGGAAAGGACCTCAAGGATCATCTAGTTCCAACCCCCTGCCATAGGCAGGGACACCTCCCACTAGTACAGGTCACTCAAGGCCTCCTCCAACCTGGCCTTGAACACCTCCAGGGAGGTTGTGGAGCACAGNCATGCTCACTGTGCAGAGCTTCCTCCTGCTGTCCAACCTAACTCTGCCCAGCTCCAGCTCCAAACCATTGCCCTCAGCCTGTCCCCACAGGCCCTTCTGAACAGTCCCTCCCCAGCCTGCCTGCAGGTCCCCTGCAGGTACTGAAATGCAGCTCTGAGGTCTCCCTGGAGCCTTCTCTTCTGCAGGCTGCACAGCCCCAACTCTCCCAGCCTGTCCCCATATAAGAGCTGCACTCTGATCATTTTGGCAGTCTCCAATGGACTCTCTCTATCAGGTCCATGTCCTTCCTGTGCTGATGGTCCCATAGCTGGCCCCAGCTCTGCAGGTGAGGTCTGAGCAGAGCAGGGGGGCAGGATCCCCTCTCTCCATCTCTGGCCACACTGCTCTGGATGCAGCCCAGGCTGCCATTTGCCTTCTGTGCTGCCAGTGCCCACTGCTGGCTCCTGCCCAGCTTCTTACCCACCAGCTCCCTCAGGTCAGCATCTCCATCACACACCTCTGTCTTTACCAACACCTCCATGCATGGCTGCTGCATTTCCCCTCTTAAGAACACAGCACTACTCAACATGCATCTGCTGGAGGCAAACACCCTTAGATCCAAGCTCCTTTTCCTCTCTCTGCTTTATTCCTAACTGATTGATTACTTCTAAATTAGCTCTGCCCTGTGCTGTCACAACCAAACCGAGGAGTGGGTGAAATACTCAAAGTGGAAGTGAATTTGAGCCATAGTTTGAAAGTGTTCAGAGAGAAGTAAATCAGATTTAAGTTTATCAGAACCAGTTACTGCTGCATTTAAACCAGGTCTAAAGCAGAAAACCTTCATGTAGCTGATTCCCTGTTTGCAGCCCAGGAGCAGGACCAGAGGCTAATGGTTTGTGGGGTGTAGCACAGGTAGCTGTGAGACTGCTGCATCCTTATCAAAGTCAATAATTAACACAAAGCTTTCAAGCCCTCATGACTTTCACTCACATGTATTAGGCTACACATGGTGCAAGCTGCACAAGTAGTAAGTTACAGAGGCAGTAAGCTACACACAGTGAGTCTTTAGAAGAGTTGCAGGGGACTTGGCAGCAGCAAATGGCAGGAACCTGTGTGCAAATGCTCAGCTCAGCCTAGCAGAGAAAGGCTTCAGAGCTCACAGAATCATGGAAGAGTTTGGGCTGGCAAAGCCATCTGAGCTCACCCAGCCCAACCATTCTCTAGGTCTGCCAAGGCTGGGGCTAAGCCATGGCCCTCAGCACCACAGCTCTGCCTCTGGAAACACCTCCAGGGATGAGCATTGTCACCTCCCTGGGCAGCCTGTGCCAGGCTGTCAGAGTCCTTTCAGTCAAGAACTTTCTTCTCATGTCCAACCTAAACCTCCTCTGGTGCAACTTGAGGCCATTTCCTCTCATCCTAAAGAAACTTTTCCAGTTGTAATCCATCCATTTCTGTGGCCAAGATGTCACAGAGTTTAGTCAGGGACTTTTGAACTATCTTTGTTATTAAATCATCTTTATCTGAGCTGATAAAGAGAGGTTAATGCCTAACAGAATACTGCATAGTTTAATATTGACCTTGATCATCTTCAGCTCTACTAAACCTCCACACTCAGCCCAAGAGCACCACCTCAACATTCAGCAATGACCTCAGACAATTGCTTTATGATGTTACATAACCTCCACAAAGCCTTTCCTGCCTGGACTTTGCCTCCTGACCAATTGTCTCAATGCCTCTGCCAAGCTCCCTCACTCATGAGATGACTCCTGCAGATCCACTGAATCATAGAATGGTAAGGTTGGAAGGGACCTCAAGGATCATCTAGCTCCAAACCCCTGCCATAGGCAGGGACACCTCCCACTAGCACAGGTCCCAAACTTAGCAGAGAGTGAAGGTCCCCTGCCTTGGAAGGGAGAGCTTCTGGTTCCCTGGAGAGGCAGCTGGGCTCTGGGCAGCCTTGTTTGAGTAACAAACACAACCCACCCCACCTGCAGAGCTGAGCACACACCTGGAGGAGACCTTTGCCCTCCTGCAGGGCTTTTAATACTGTGTGACCTGCTGCAAACCTTCCTAGAGCCACAAGAGCTGGCTGCCAGCAGCTGCTTCTTCCAGCCACTGAACACACACCTCGAGGCTCTGTCTAGAAACTCCAGAAGGGAGAAGCTGCTCCTGTGCTGCTAATAACAGTCCTCACTCACCAGCTTGCTGCTGGAGAGAGCCTCCAGCTGTGTTTGATGCAAGCTCTTGCTGGCAGTGCCAGTGTTTAAAAGACAAAGTGTCTGTGGTGGCTTGACCTGGGCTGGGTGCCAGGTGTCCACCAGAGCTGCTCCAGCACTTCCCCTTTCAGCTGGGCAGGAGTGAGAAAATACAAGGAAAGGCTCCTGGGGTGAGGTAAGGACAGGGAGAGATCATTTACCACCTACTGCCATGGGCAAATCAGGCTTGACTTGGAGAAAAAAAAAAATCAATTGATTACCAATTCAATCAGGGTAGGATAATGAGAAACAAGCCCCAACTGTGAACAGCTTCCCCTTGCCCTATCTGCTTCAGTAGAAGGGAAAATGCTTTGATTTTAAAGCTGTATCACCACTTTCATTCCAAAGGAGGCATTAAAACACTAACACAATGGTCTTTGAAATCAAGAGAAATTAGTAACAGATATGCTTGAATAGAAAAACTAAGAGAGAATGCCCTGATGGTAAAGCTGTGCCACTGCCTTCATTGCAAAGCAGAAATTAACCACAGCTATCACAGAATCATGCAATGGCTGAGCTGGGAAGTGACATCCTGCACTAGAGCAGAGCCCAGAGCCTTGTTGAGCCTGACCTGAAGTATCTCCAGCTATGGGACCTCAACCACCTCCCTGGGCAGCCTGTGGCCGTGTCCCAGCAGCCTCCTGCTGCACAACTTGTTCCTCACATCCCAGCTCAATCTGCTCTGCTCTGCTCTCATTTCACACCATTGCCCTCATCCTGTCCTTGCAGGTCTTTGCAAATAGTCCCTCTGCAGCCTGCTTGCAGCCCCTTCAGGTCCTGGCAGGCTGCATTAGGTCTGCCTAGAGCCTTCTCTTCTCCAGGCTGCACACCCCCAGCTCCCTCAGCCTGTCCTCACAGCAGAGCTGCCGCAGCCCCAGGATCATCTTTGTGGCCTACTCTGGACCCTCTCCATCAGGTCCATTCCTTCCTGTGCCGAGGGCTGCAGAGCTGGACACAGCACTCCAGGTCAGTCCAGACAACTTGGTTGCCTTGATGCTTTGGTAGCAAATGAGGCACTATTGGGCAGTTCTGATTCTGCTGTTTATCAGAGAATCTCTACAGCTCAAGGGATCAATGGATGCTAATCAATTTAGTTAGTTAGCAATAAATTCAGAGGAGGAGAAGGAAGGAAATGCAGATTGCCTGGGGGCAGACAGAGCACTCCTGAGAAGGTGTTGCAGGGAAGTTGTTGGGGATGGCTGTGGGTGCTCAGGAATTCTCCCTGTACCTCCGATAACCTCATGTGCAAATCTTTAGTTACCAACATTATTCAATCCATCCCTGCTTATGTGTTGCTCAAGGTATGCAAGAGAGAAAGGGCAGGAGTCAAAAGTGTCCCTGCATGGGGAAGAGGAGAGGAAATTCCCCCCCTCAGTTACCTTGTCATATCTTTTTCCAGCTTGTCGAGGATCTCAGTGGCATTCATTGCAGCAAGATCTCCTTAAAAGGGCAGAAAAGGGTAAAGACTTCTAAGAGAGCAAGATTTAACAGATTTGTTTTCCTGCAAGCTGTGCAGCAGCTTTTGAGTCCTGCAGCTCCTTTGGAACTGAGCTGATTTTAATGAGAGGAGGGGTGGGATGATTTCAGCTCCTACCTACTCAAAACCCACTGATTGTAGCAATGCAAAGTTAGTCACAAGCTCACTGACTAGAGAGCTACATTTCATGGAGTCATAGACTGGTCTGGGTTGGGAGGGACCTTGAAGATAATCCAGTTCCTTCTCCCTGTCAAGGGCCAGGATGGCTTCTGCTAGATCAGCTCACTCACGGCCCCAGCCAGCCTGGCTGTCAACACTGCCAGGCTTGGAGGCTCCAAAACTTCTCTGCCCCACCTGTCCCAATACCTCAGCACCCTTATGGGCAAGAATTTCTCCATCATGTCTCGTCTCAGTCCAGCTTTTTCCAGTTTGAAGCCATCACTCCCCAGCCTGTCGCTCGGTAGTGACGTTTCTGTTGGACCTGCTTGCTGATCTGATTCACCTTGCAAACCACAAATGTCAGCTTTGATGCAAAAGGGAGAGGAACTGATGCTGAGCAGATGAGCAAGCAGCCTCTCTCTGCTTATCACAGCCAGGGTTAGCCATGATGTGTTGAGTGTGTGCTATGGGCACAGGCTGGGAGAGTTGGGGCTGTGCAGCCTGGAGGAGAAAAGGCTGCAGGGAGACCTTAGAGCTGCTTGCCAGTGCCTGGAGGGGCTGCAGGAGAGGTGAGGAGGGACTTCAGACAAGGGCTGGGAGTGACAGGATGAGGGAAAATGGCTTTGAACTGGGAGAGAGGAAATTGGAGCTGGAGATGATGAAGAAATTCTTACCAGTGAGGGTGTGGGACACTGGCACAGGTTGCCCAGGGAGGCTGTGGCTGCCCCCTGCCTGGAGGTGTTCAAGGCCAGGCTGGATGAGGTTAGACAGTAATTGGACCTGATGATCTCAAAGGTCTCTCCCAGCCTCAACAGTTCTGTGATTGGGAAGCAATCCTTCCCCACGAGGCACTGGAAGAGGATGCCCAGAGCAGCTGTGGATGCTCCAAGCCTGGCAGTGTTGATAGCCCTGAGTGAGATGTGCTGGTGGGAGGTGTCCCTGCCCATGGCACAGGGCTGCAACTGGATGAGCTTTGAGGTCCTCTCCAACCCAACCCATTCTGTGAATCTAATAGAGAAACTACAGACGAGGAGCACTAAGATGCCAGAGTGTCTCTGTCACAGCAAGCACAGGAGTCACTCATTTGTGTCACAGCTGGTATCAGGGTGGGGACTGTGCCATGAACACCTCCTCTGGGGTGCCTGAACCTCCCTGCCTGGCTTCCAAGAGTGATTCCAGTGTCCCTCTCACTGCAGACGTGTCCTTACCTGTTTGATTTTTTTTTCCAGAGTCAACAAAGCTGTCAGTCATGTCCCCAAAGATTATCATGGCAATAGGGAGGCTGCTGCCGTGGACCACTGCCAGCAGAGTGCCCAGCAACATGAGCAACCTGTCTGTCCAGCTGGCATAGCGGAACTGCGAGAGAGGAGAGACATCAGACTCACTGTGCAGCAGGAGGCAAGCAGGGGGCTCTGGCTACACAGCAAGGAAGCCAAGGAGAAGCTGCTGGGTGTGCAGCCACTGCCACAGAGCCACAGCTGTGCCCAGGCAGTGACTGAGCTCACAGCCCAGGTTCAGTGCGGAGGCAGAAATCCTCCCGCAGAGCACTTGCAGCACAGAAGCTCTGCACAGCAGAGGTTGCTGCTTCGGTGTGTGCACCACAGCCAGAGTGGGTTGGAAAGGATCTTAAGCAGCAGCCAGTGCCAACCTCCTGCCATGGGCAGGGACAGCTCATAGGTGCATGCAGTGGTTTGGGTTGGAAGGGACCTGCAAGATCATCCAGCCCCAACCCCTGCCATAGGCAGAGAAACCTCCCAGCAGCACAGCTTGCTCAGGGCCTCATCCAGCCTGGCCTTGAGCATCCCCAGGCAGGGGGCAGCCACAGCCTCCCTGGGCAGCCTGTGCCAGTGTTTGCCCACCCTCACTGGCAAGAATTTCTTCTCCTCTCCAGTCTCAATCTCTCCTCTCCCAGTCTTTGTCAAAAGCCCCCTCCCAGCTCTCCTGGAGCCCCTTCAGGTGCTGGAAGGCTGCTCTATGGTCTCCCTGCAGCCTTCTCTCCTCCAGCCTGAACAGACCCAACTCTCATAGCCTCCTCCTAGACCAACTTGCTCCAGGCTCCATCCAAGCTGGCTTTGGACATTTCCAGGGTAAGGAAGGAAGAAAGAGAGAGCAAGAAGCCTACCAGTGTTAGTGGGCTGACCAGGTTGGCCTTTTCTGCCTTCTTCTTCTTCTTCTTCTCCTCCTCACTGGAAAGGCAGGAGAGCTTCAGTGTGTTTGCAAAGCAACCTTTCACAGATATTCTCATGCAGTATATGACAGCTCACAGAAATACTGATGCAAGATGTTAATGAAGGCCAATTAAAAGCTAATCCTGAAAGATTTTTACACCAAAGAATGCTATGTGAACAGAATGTGGCTTGTGGAGCATGCTTGAGGTGTTCGGATTTAAACCTCCAGGTACAGCAATAGCATCAGCTACCAACTGCTACCAATAGCTACCAACTGCTGCAGATTTCAGTTAAAGGCTTCCCAGCTGACCCCTCCGAGGGTGAAACAACACCAGCAAGGGCTGCTGGTTCCCCTGTCTGCTCAGGGAAGTTGTGAACTGAGGCAGCGAATGCCTTTCAAAATGGGAAAGAAGGCGGCAGCACAAAATCAGTGTTTTTGCACGTGGAGGGCAAGGATAAATAAACTCCTCAAGGTAAATAAAACACTGAGACTGAAAAAATCAAGATCAGGTTAAGCTGGTGGCACAGCTGCACCCAAAATGTCCCTTCCAGCATCACTCCTGTCATATTTTAGAGCTGCTTTCCAATTGACTGTTGTCAGTAATGTGGACACTTGGACCTCAGAAGATAAAGGCTCCTCACGCCAAGCCCATACATAGCCTTCTGTGATTAGGCTTTGCTGATAAAGGCACATAAAATGGCTCAGAAAATCCAATAACACCTAAAGTTAACCCTAAAATGAGATAATCTCACAAGCTTCAGGACATGTTGAAGAACACTTACCCTTTGTCTTCAGGTTCATGACCCTCGTCGGATGCGGTCATCTTAAGGCTGTTTCCATCTGCACTACTCTTCCTTTCCTCCTCGGAAGGCATCTTAAATTTCCTTCCAATGGCTCCCTGGAATAATGTGTGACCAAGACAGACACCTGCCTTGTAACCAAGACAGACACCTGCCAGGGGAAGTCATCCCAGTGGCCATTTGCTTTCAAGGAACACAGAGATGTTTATTTAATCAGTAAAGGTAGCAGAGTCCTCCACGGCAGTGGATGCTCAGAAGGAGCAGGCGGGACCGTGCCGCAGCAGGACCAGCTCTCCCAGCTTGCTGGCCAAGCCCTGCCCTTTCCATTCCTGTCTCTTTGCTAACTTCACCTCAGCACAGTGTTGTGCTCTCTGCAGCTCTGCACAGATGTACAAAATAAACCAGACAGGAAATGCTCATTTCAGAAGAATGTGCAGCTCGTTGGCATCCCCCCCTCAGCTGCAGCCAGCAGCCAGCCCGGGACAAACCTCTCTGACTTGAAGCAACAACTACGAAGTACAGACCTACCGTGGAGGCTGCTCCTGCTCTGTCTATAGTCCTCTGGCTGATGATTTAGAGCCCAGAAGAATGAACACGAGTAAGGACACGCAGCATGATTGGACTTTGCTCTTGTGTAAAGCAGAGATGAGCGGCAGCGTCCTGGGCCTTTTCCTCCTCCCCTTGCCTCGCCTACTTTGGAGAGCGCAGTGCTCGCACTTTGGACTTTGTCTCCCTCTTCCTAAAGGGAATATTTAGCAAACACAGCCCTTAAATGCTCTTTTATTTCATTGCTGCCCAAGAAAGCAGGACTGAAGGGTCCATTCTTCCATGGGGAGAAAGAACTTCTCATATCTACTTCTTTTCTCCTACCTATTTCTCTTCTCCTACCTACTTCTCATTTCCTATCTCCTTCTCATCTCCCTTCTCCTTCTCATCTCCCATCTCCTTCTCATCTCCCATCTCCTTCTCATCTCCCATCTCCTTCTCATCTCCCATCTCCTCATCTCCCTTCTCCTTCTCATCTCCTATCTCCTTCTCATCTCCTATCTCCTTCTCATCTCCTATCTCCTCACTTCTGATCTCCTACCTACCCTGTATCTACTCTTAAACCTCCCAAGAGTTCAGAGATTCACAGGATGGGATAGGTTGGAAGGGACCTTATTGATCATCCAGCCATAGACAGGGACACCTCCCACCAGCACAGCTTGCTCAGGGTCTCATCCAGCCTGGCCTTGAACACCTCCAGGGAGGGGGCAGCCACAGCCTCCCTGGGCAGCCTGTGCCAGTGTCTGCCCACCCTCATTCTCAAGAATTTCTTCCTCATCTTCACTCCAGCTCCCAAGCTTCCACCCATTCCCTCCCACCCCATCACTACAAGCTTTTGTGGAGCCTTCCTCCTTACCTTATTCCAGGTGGTGCTGAAGGCTGCAGGTGCCTGCTACAGCTGAGGCTGGACCCATTCTTGAGCAGGCAGCGAGAGCAAAAGCAGCCAACCCAAACCCAGGCTTGCACTCTTCTGCTCCTTTTCCTCTCTTCTAAGCCCAGTGCAGACAAACATGACTCATCCAGCCTGAAAGAGTAGGATTTTACCCCAGTGTGTTTTGATTTCCCTTGGAGTAGCCACAGAGCAGCAGGATGAGCTTCAGACTCCATTTAGAAACGATGTGGAAATAGCTCTGGGGAGCTAAGATATGCTCAATTAGCAACCTGATGATTTTTTAATGAGTGGTTGGATTCTGAACTGTCTGAAATAGACTTTTTTCTGGTAGAGCTTCTTGACTTAGGAAAGACTTCTAAGATCACTCATTTCTAAGGGAGACCTCCTCACCCTCTACAGCCACCTGAAAGGAGGTCAGAGCTAGGTGGGGTTGGTCTCTTCTCCCATGCAACAAGTGACAGGACAAGAGGAAACATCCTCCAGTTGTGCCAGGGGAGGCTCAGGTTGGAGATGAGTTCTTAGGCACTGGAAGAGGCTGCCCTAGGAGGTGGTGGAGTCCCCATCCCTGGAGGAGGTGCTGAGGGCTGTTCAGTGGCAGTGGCTTAGCAGCAGTGGTGAGGTTGTGAGAAGCAGGCAAACTGTTAGATTTGAGGACCTCAGAGGTCCCTGCCAACCTCAGCAGTTCATGGCTCTGTGATTATAGTGGCTGTGCTGTTTTCATTAGGATCTCTAGGAATCATTTCAGCAAAACCAGCAGCAAATACTGAAATCATTGCCAAGAGAGGAATTCCCCCCTGGAGCTGTTACTGGGAACCTAGGGAAATTCAACAGCTCTACAGGACTAAAATGTAGCTAAAGCTAAATAAAACACCTGGGCCTGGGAGACCTGAGGGAGCAGGTCCAGAGGGGCCATGAAGCTGATGAGAAGGCTGAGCTGCTCTGCTGTGAGGACAGGCTGAGGGAGCTGGGGGTGTGCAGCCTGGAGAAGAGAAGGCTTCAGGCAGACCTAACAGCAGCCTGCTAGGACCTGAAGGGGCTGCAAGCAGACTGCAGAGAGACTCTTTGCAAAGGCCTGCAGGGACAGGACGAGGACAATGGTTTGAAGTGAGAGCAGAGCAGATTGAGCTTGGATGTGAGGAACAAGTTCTGCAGCAGGAGGCTGCTGGAACCCTGCTACAGGCTGTCCAGGGAGGTGGTTGAGACCTCATGGCTGGAGATATTGAAGGTGAGGCTGGAGAAGGCTGTGAGCAAGCTGCTGTAGTGGAGGATGTCCCTGCTGAGTGCAGGGGTTGGACTGGCTGAGCTTTGGAGCTCCCTCCCAGCCCAAACCATTCCAGGACTCTGTGGTTTGTTCCTTTCAGTCACACATCTGTCATCTCACAAGTTGGATAAAACTGAGGATTCTTGCAATGTTTTGGAATCTCCTCAGAGGGCACCATCCTGGGTGGTCAGGAGATGTGTGGATGGCATGGTTTGAGGGGTTCCAGGTGATTCCAGAGCCCCTAGGAAAACTACAGCAACCAAGATCCACCCCAGGGGACAAACTGATTGCCCCTGGATAGCAGAACTGTGTTATTCAATCCCAAACCCTGCAAACACTTTGAAAGTCAGCAGCAAGCTCAGTTTGCTCTCTTCCCTCCCTGCCTCTCCAGCTTCTCCAGAGGGATCCTGTCTGGGTCACGAGGTAACCATGCAGGAGGTGCCCTGCAGAGCACCAGGTATCCATGCAGGAGGTGCCCTGTAGGGCAGCAGGTAACCATGCAGGAGGTGCCCTGCAGAGCACCAGGTATCCATGCAGGAGGTGCCCTGCAGAGCAGCAGGTATCCATGCAGGAGGTGCCCTGTAGGAGGTGCCCTGCAGGTAACCATGCAGCCTGCCCCAGCATCTCCTCACCCTGCTGTAAAGACTGATGGGCACTGGCCTCACTCGGAGGTGTTCTGAACTGCTTCAAAGCAGACTGTGATGCCCACTCAAAAGTCCAGGAGGAAAACCTCTCTTTTTCTCCTACTCACTAGTCACAAAATCCCCCACAGGATATGGATCTAAACAGAGATGAACAATTTATGGCCTCTGGTGAGCAGTTCATGACCTCTGATGAGCAATTTACAACCTTTGAGCTATTTAAGGCTCATAAACTATTCACAATTCATTCCCAAAGCAGTTTTGTTGCTCCTTGAGCAGAAGAAGCTGGGATCAGCTGGCATGGGACATGCTGGACAGTGCAAACTCCTTCACAAGCAAATAAAACGAGGGCTGATGAGGTTCCTGCACCCAAGAGGTCCAAAACTCTGCTATGTGTCCATCTCA
Source organism: Ramphastos sulfuratus (assembly GCA_013399055.1). NCBI lineage: Eukaryota > Metazoa > Chordata > Aves > Piciformes > Ramphastidae > Ramphastos > Ramphastos sulfuratus. The sequence continues at coordinate 20,128 of WBNM01040227.1, forward strand.
GCCCCATCCCAGAGGGGACTGCTGGGACTCTGTGAAGATAATGACAACTACGGTTTGAGGCTGTGCCTCAGCAGAGTTAGGAAGGGGGTTGGAAGGGACCTTCAAGACCATCCAGCCCCACCCCCCTGCCATGGGCAGGGACACCTTCCACCAGCACAGCTTGCTCAAAGCCTCATCCAGCCTAGCCTTGAACACCTCCAGGGAGAGGACATCCACAGCCTCCCTGGGCAACCTGTGCCAGTGCCTCCCCACCCTCACTGGCAAGAATTTCTTCTCCTCTCCAGTCTCAATCTCCCCTCTCCCAGCCTTTGTCAGAAGCCCCCCTCCTAGCTCTCCTGGAGCCCACCAGGCACCTCCAGGCAGGGGGCAGCCACAGCCTCCCTGGGCAACCTGGGAACCAGCACTGGGCCAAAAGCACATGAAGATCAGGTGAAGGTGGGATGGGCAGTGGGTGAGGGTATGAATGCCCAGGCTTGCTTTGTTCAGGGTCCCTCTCTGGGGGCATCCAGCTAGGGGCACTGACAGAAGGCTTAAGCCCTGAGGTGAGCACAGGGCTCACCTTGCAGGGTGGAATGCAAGCAAAGCCTTTATCTAATCATCAGAGGAGATAACCCAGCAGTGAGTCCATGTCCTAGGCCATGTTTGGAAGGCATCAGGACATTTCCCACAGTGCCAGGTTATTGCCCTGCCCAAGGACAAGTAATGCTCTCTGCAGTGCCCACATGTGGCTGGCAGCTGGTCCATGAAGAGCTCCACTGAGGTGGCAGTTCTGAACAGGTGTGACCACAGCAAGGCCAGATCCTATCCCCAGCTCTGACTCCATAGGTCCACCCAGTCACAGAATGGGTTGGGTTGGAAGGGAGGTCCTGGATGTCCCCTCCCTGGGGGTGTTCAAGGCCAGGCTGGATGAGGCCTGAAGCAAGCTGTGCTGGTGGGAGGTGTCCCTGCCCATGGCAGGGGGTTGAGGCTGGATGATCATAAAGGTCCCTTCCAACCTGAACCATCCTGTGAATGAGCTTGGAGGTCCCTTCCAACCCAACCCATTGCAGGATGCTATGAGTCCCGTTCCAGTGAAATCTGGCAGCTGCACTGACACTTCCCTCTGGTGCACAGAGGGTGAAGGCAGGCAGGCAGCATAATGCTTGCTCCAAGACTGCAAGGCAAGATGCTCCCCATGAACACTTGAGCCTCCAGAGTGGGCAGAAGCTGTGACCCTGCCTGGCTCTGCCTGCCAGCACCGTGGCACTGATAAGAGATCCTTTGTGCTCGCACAATAGTGATAGTGGTGACTCCTCTGATAAGGGAAACCAAGCAAGCTGACCTCCTCCCAAGGGTTCACGTGGGCACAGACAACTCAAGGAGTTGATTGCCAGCCGCTGTCAGATGACTCACACAGTAATGTTAAACCACCAGGGCAGACAGAGGAAGGCGGCAATGGCTTTGCTCACCTGGGCAAACGTCCTGGCTTGGCATACCCTTGTGTGGCCATCAGAAAGTCACAGGAGAAGCCCTCTGAGACCATCCAGCCCAGCCAGCTGCCCAGCACCACCATGGCCACCAAACCATGCCCCCATTGCCATGGCCACACCTTTCTGGAACACCTCCAGGGATGAGGACTCCACCACCTCCCTGGGTAGCTTCTGCCAATCCATGACCAATCTAGCAGCAAACAAAATTTTCCCAATCTCCAACCTAACCCTCCCCTGGCACAATTTCAGGCCATTTCCTCTCCTTCTATCACCAGATCCTGAAGATCAGAGCCCGACCCCAGCTGGCTGCAGCTTCCTCTCAGGGAGCTGCAGAGAGCAATGAGCTCTGCCCTCAGCCTCCTCTTCTCCACACTAAATGCCCCCAGGGCCCTCAGCTACTCCTTCCCAGCTCTGTTCTCCAGACCCTTCCCCAGCTTCCTTGCACTTCTCTGGACCTGCTCCAGACTCTCAGTGTCCTTCTTGGAGTGAGAGCCCCAAAACTGAACACAAAACTGGTAAAGACTGCAGAGCCTTTAGCCCTCTGCCTTGGAGTGGACAATGGTCATCAGGGGCACTGCAGGAAGGATCTCCTGCCAGAGGTCCAGGAGGCAGACATCAGAGCTCTGTGAAGAGCTGTAGCTGGTAGATTCCTCCACCTAGATGAACACTTTGAGAATGTTAAATCTTAAGTATTGTGGAAATAAAATGTTGGGATTGGCACCTGGGGAAGTGTCTGTTTGAGCCAGCAGAAGCAGAGTGACTTCAGAGTGGCAGTGGTACAAAGGTTAAGTCAGCAAAGGTAAAGCTGAGCCTTGTGAATGGAGCAGAAATAGAAAGGGAGGGGCTGCAAGTTCAGCTTCAACAAAGATAACAAAGGTGAGAGGGAATGCAAGGACAGCTCCGACCTGGGGAGCTGACAGGAGGCTACACACGGTGGAAGCTGCAGAACTGTGGGCAGGAAGGAGCCACAGCTGCCGCTTGGAGATGAAGGGCACAAGGCACAAAAAGAGGGACACAGTCCCGAGCCTGGGCTGAGCACTGCGGGAACAGCTCTGCAGGAGAGCCTGGGAGAACACGAGGAAAGGGTCCTTTAGGGAACAGCAAGCCCAGGGGTTACACTGGAGACACAGAGGCAAGGCAGGAGAAACTGGGCAGGGATCCACACCTCCCTGCCTGCCTTCTTTTGCCAAGCTGGAAACAAAAGCTGCAGAAGCTGACAGGTCCCTCTCAGTGCAGCCTTAAGGCATCTCCTCCTCTGAGGAGCAAAGACTGCAGACTGCTGCTTGCTTGCCCCTGGTCTACAGCTGGAGTTAGAAGATGACCAAGGCAAGTGGCCAATGACAGCAGCAGCAGCTCTGGGTGGGCACTACCCCTAGTGCCATGCTGGCAACTGGTCCCATGGGGTCCAGAAACACCCTTCTGATGAGGCACTGGCACAGGTCGCCCAGGGAGGCTGTGGCTGCCCCCTCCCTGGAGGCGTTCAAGGCCAGGCTGGGTGAGGCCCTGAGCAAGCTGTGCTGGTGGGAGGTGTCCCTGCCCATGACAGGGAGCTGGGGCTGGATGAGCTTTGGGGTCCCTTCCAACCCAACCCACTCTGTGATTCTGTGATTAACACTTCATAGGTTCATAGGAAGGTTTTAGTTGGAAAAGTCCTTCAAGATCATCAAGTCCAGCCATTATCTACCACCACCTCAGCACCATATCTCTGCCTCTTGGAAACTCCTCCAGGGATGGGCACTCAGCCTGGGCAGCTGCCTGTGCTGCCTGTGCCAGACTTTGAGAGCCCTTTCAGTTAAGAAGACTCTTCTCACATCCAACCTAAATCTCTCCTGGGCAACTTGAGGCCATTTCCTCTCCTCTCATCTTTTGCTCCTCTGGAGAAGAGTCCAAGCAGCTGGAAGTCAGGACAGTGGAGGAATGGTAGAACTTGCATGAGATGCACGAAAGGATCTTTGACCTTCACTGAGATCTCTGCCTGCGGCTAAAGAGTTCCCGAGCCCAGGAGCTCCTTCTGAGCATAGGGATGGGAGGATCCCTCCTAGAACCAGCAGGGAATTACTGGCACAGCCTTGCTAAACAAAATGGATTTGCTGCAGATCTTGCTGCGGATGTTTGTGGACCTGGGGCCGAGCGGTGGGAGGTGTGGGTGGAGAGATTCCTGCAGCTCCTTGATGCTTTGTTAGGAGGAATCCGGAGGAAGTAAAAACAGTGGATATTTGGGAAACAGAATTTCCTCAAATTTCTGCCTCTGTGAATTCAAGTGTGGAAAAACAGAAGTTGTATATTGACTGGAGGCCCAGGTCCTCCTTCCAGGCAACAACAGCAGCACCCATGAGCAGAGGAAGGACTCCAACCAGTTTAATGGAAACTGAGGTTCTGGTACAGGAGACCTATAATTTTTAACATCCCAACCCTGGACATTCACACCTATCCCTGGAGACATTTACCCCATCCCTGGAGACATTCCCCCACCCCTGGAGACATTTACCCCACCCCTGGAGACACTCATCCACCCCTGGAGACACTCCCCCCAACCCTGGAGACACTCATCCACCCCTGGAGACATCCACCCCATCCCCAGAGACACTGCAGGTCAGCCTTGCTGTGGCCCTGGACATCCTGCTCTAGTCGGAGCTGTCCCTGCCGACTGCAGGAGGGTTGGACAAGATGACCTTGGAGGGTCCCTTCCAGCCTGATGCAATCTGTGGCTCTGTGCATTTTATCCAGAGTGAAAGGCAAAGCAAGGAGCCTCGCAGTGGAATTTCAGCAGGGCAGCAGAGCAGCCATCCCTCAGGCTGGTGGTGTGGAGCTGTGCTGAAGCTCCTGTATCTCACTGAGTTTTTGCCCTGCCTCAGCCCAGTGCTCTCTTTGCAGTTCCCCCAGCACAGGCTGCTAACCCCAGGGTTCTGTCTCTGAGGGCAAGCAGTTCTGCTTAGGCCCCCTGCCTCAAGACTTTCAGATCAAATACACCATAGGTGGATGAAATGACACCAAAGCACCTCCTGTCCTGTGCTCCATGGGTGGTACAAGGGAAAAGGGAATGGAAGGCCTAAGAATATCCTCAGGAAGCAATCAGCAGGACTCAAAGCCCAGGCTTTAGGGCTAATAATGGCAAAACTGGGGACAGCCTGAGCAGGTTCAGGTCAGGAAAGGAGGGTGGAGCTGGGGTTGGCAAAGGGCTGCCAGAGCCCAAGTCCTGCAGTAATTACTGTAGGAGGTGTTTGGCACTGCTCACATTTTCTGGTGAGAACATCCTTCCGTCTGCAGAGGTCAGGGAAGCACAAATCAAAGCGGTGATGAAACCTCACAAACGAGCATGGAAAGAGCAGAAAGAGGCAAAACTGTGCCCACTGAAACCATCAGAACCCCAGACTCATGTGCTGTGGGGGGTTCAGCTGGGCACCCCCTTGCTAGACCTCGGCACTGTGAAGGAGCAAGAACCCTCAGCAGCAAAGAAGGGTGGTCTATACCACAAACCAGGTTTAGTGCTGGCACAGGCAGTGAGCTTTGGGCACACATCCCTAGGGCCTGTTGAGCAGCAGAGCACATCACACTGAAGTCCTCCACTGAAGGACAGGGTGGAAAAGCACAAGCTGGGCATGGAGCAAAGCCCAGGGTAGCTGGTGGGCACCGGCTTTCAGACAGCAAGAGCAGAAGGTGCCAAGCCATGACCCCCAGCTCTCGGTGCCACCTAACCCCCAGAGCAGGGCAGAGGAGCCCTTTACCTGTTGCTGTGTCTCTCATCGGACAGAAGCTGTTTTGCTGTCTTCAGGGTGGTCCCCAGACGGCTCCAATGTCTCTCCAAAGGATGGCGAAGCCTCAGCGAGCTGCGCCGCAAGCCCTGCGGGAAGCAGAGAGCTGCCTGCCCTCGCCCAAGCGCTGCTAACGATGTTAAAAAGGAGCACGAAGGATATGACTCGGAGCGGATGTGGAGAGCTTTAACTGCTTCGCTGCCGACCCAGCCGGGACCGGCACCGGCCGCCCGGACACCAGCCACGGCCTGGGCTGCAGCCAGCGGGGGAGGTCGTTCTGCCCCTCTGCCCTGGTAAGAGCCCACCCAGAGCACTGCACCCAGTTGGGTGCCCCCGGCACAAGGACAGGGAACTGCTGGAGCAGGTTCAGAGGAGGCCACCGAAATGAGCAGAGGCTGCAGAACTTCCCTGGGGGCACAGGCTGGGAGAGTTGGAGCTGTGCAGCCTGGAGGAGAGAAGGCTCCAGGGAGATCTCAGAGCAGCCTGCCAGGACCTGAAGGGGCTGCAGGAGAGCTGGGCAGGGACTTGTGACAGAGGCTGGGAGTGACAGGACGAGGGACAATGGCTTTGAGCTGGGAGAGGGGAGACTGAGACGGAAGATGAAGAAGAAATTCTTGCCAGTGAGGGAGGGGAGACACTGGCATAGGTTGCCCAGGGAGGCTGTGGATGGCCCCTGCCTGGAGGTGTCCAAGGCCAGGCTGGGTACAGTAGATAGGCTGGACTAGTCCCAGAGCAATAAAGCAGGAACTTAGACACAGCAAATAAAGCTCTAGATGGAAAATTGAAATTACTTTCGGTTCCAGTTGTGATGATGGGAAGGAAAATAAGGGAACAAAATGCAAGCCTGTGGTGCTGGAGATGTTGCTGCTCGAATTAACAGTGTAGGGGAAGCCTCAGAATCACTGCCAGCAGAAGGGATGTTAGAGTCCCCATCCCTGCAGATGTNTCCTGTTTCAGAGGGAGTAGAAGTTGCAAGGGAAATTTTGGACACCATCAATGTAGAAATTCTGTTCCATTCCTGGAAACATCCCAAGCTATGTTGGATGGGGCTCTGAGCAACNGGGCCAAGAAGTTTCTTCTTATCTCCAACATAAACCTGCCCTGGGGCAACCTGAGGCCATTTCCTCTCCTGCTACCACTTGTTCCTTGGGAAAAGAGACCAACACCCACCTTGCTGCAGCCTCCTCTGAGGGAGCTGTAGAGAGCCAGAAGGCCTCCCCCAGCCTCCTCTTCTCCAGCCTAAACAAGCCCAGAGCAGAGAGACTTCTTTCCAAGGGACACTTGTAGCACTGATTCAGAAATAGCTTCTGTATGACTGAGCACAACACACTCGGGGAAGGGGGGTGGGGTGGG
>WBNM01040227.1:26712-60732 GCA_013399055.1 Ramphastos sulfuratus
GTGGGGGGTGGGGGGTGTAGGGATCCTGTTTCAGAGGGAGTAGAAGTTGCAAGGGAAATTTTGGACACCATCAATGTAGAAATTCTGTTCCATTCCTGGACACATCCCAAGCTATGTTGGATGGGGCTCTGAGCAACCTGACCAAACAATTCTATGCAGCCATGCCTGGGTTTCCTCTACTCAGTGTCCTCCTTAAAGGTTAATGCTTTATGGGATACATATTTGGACATGTCCCAGCTCACTGTGGGGGGGACACTGGATTAGATGATCTCTAGAGGTCCCTTCCAACCCAAACCATTCTGTGATCCTATGATTCTGTGAATTCCACAAACTGGAAGGGGAAAAGCTGTGGGCTGTGGGTTGAGTGAAAGCCATTCCAGGGAGTGAAGCAGTGCAGGGCACACAAGTGAAGCAAAGCCAGGCCAGGAGCACTGCAGCTGTGTGGCAGGGGCAGGCAGAGGCTCAGCCATGTGCAGGAGGGCAGAGCTTTGGCACTGCCAAGGTACTTGCAAGAACAAAAGCTGTGTACTCTGGGCTGGCTGCTTCCTCCTTCCCGTCTCAGAGCTCTCCCCACTTGAGCTGGATGTCCCTTTGGGGTCTGCTGGCCTGGCTGTGACCCCTCCTGCAGCTTCTGCTGCACCCCAGCCTGCTGCAGCGTGGCAAACGCAGGCAGCCCTAACGCTGCCCAAACACCACAGCGCTGGGGCTATTGGTGTGGTACCAGCAGCGTTTGGGCAGAAAACCCAAACCACAGCCCCACAGGGGCTGCTGCCAGGGGCGTTAACTGCAGCCCTGCCAGGCTCAGCACACAGCTCCTGCAGTAAGTTTGCTAAAGTGGAACTAAATCGGGTAAATATTTAAACTGTTCCTAAGTGATGATTCTAGATGCAAGCTGTGCTGAGCCCTGAACTCGCTGAGAAAGCCAGGAAGGGACTTCTGACAGGGGCTTGTAGTGATAGGATGAGAGGGAACAGGTTGAAGCTTGAGGAGGGCAGATTGAGACTGGAGATGAGGAAGAAATTCTTGGTAGTGAGGGTGGCACAAGGCAGCTGTGGATGCCCCTCCCCAGAGGTGCTCAAGGCCAGGCTGGATGAGGCCCTGAGTAAGCTGTGCTGGGGGGAGGTGACCCTGCCCATGGCAGGAGGCTGGAATAGGAAGATCTTTAAGACCCTTCCAACCCGGTCCATGATGCTGTGGAGGTTCAGCCTCCTGGGCCTTGTTTTCAGTGTGTTTTTGCCTTCAGCAGATAACTGCAATGAGTTCTGGCAGGTCTGAGAGGGGAGCACTTCCCAGCTTGTTTTGCCATGAGGATCACCCCTAATGGGATTTCTGCCACTTCAGTTATGTAAACAGGATGTTTAAAAGTCATCTTCCCCTCGACTGGCAGCCAGGACACCGGGAGGGATGCTGCTGAGTCTTCTGCTCTCTGGGCTGCAGTGATTGCCATGCAAGTACTGCCAGCCACAGATGCCAGCTCATCGGAACCAACAAGTGCTCCTCGGTACACTCACTGAATCAGGGAATGGGTGTGAGTGGAAAAGCCCTCTAAGATCATCCAGTTCAACCATTCCCTAACTCTGCCACAGCTAGGGCTCAGCCATGGCCCTCTGCACCACAGCTCTGCCTCTGCAAACACCTCCAGGAGTGGGCATTCAGCCACCTCCCTGGGCAGGCTGTGAGAACCCTTTCAGCCAAGAAGTTTCTTCTCACCTCCAACCTAACCCCCTCCTGAGGCAACTTGAGGCCATTTCCTCTCCTCCTGTCACTTGTTCCTAGAGAGCAGAGCCCAACCCCAGCGGGCTGCAGCCTCCTCTCAGGCAGCTGCAGAGAGCAATGAGCTCTGCCCTCAGCCTCCTCCACACCAAACACCCCCAGGGCCCTCCCCAGGGCTGCTCCTCCCCAGCCCTGTTCTCCAGACCCTTCCCCAGAGAGCCAGAAGGATGGCAAACGCCACAGTGAGGGGAGGTAAATGAGGGTCCAGAGGAGGTCACAAAGATGATCCAAGGGCTGTTGCAGAATCCCTATGGGAACAGGGTGAGAGAGCTGAGATTGTTCAGCCTGGAGAAGGCTGCAGGGAGACCTCAGAGCAGCCTTCCAGTACCTGAAGGGGCTGCAGGAGAGCTGGGGAGGGACTTTAGACAGGGGCCTGGAGTGCCAGGACGAGGGATAACGGCGGTGAGCTGGGAGAAGCTGGATCGAGATGAGCCCTAAGGAAGCAGTTCTTGCCCGTGAGGGTGGGGAGACCTTGGGGCCGGTTGCCCAGGGTGGTTGTGGATGCTCCTCTCTGGGGCTGGATGAGACCTCGGGCGGGGGAAGGTGTCCCTGCCCGCGGCAGGGGGNGGGCTGCGGGGGGCCGGGGGGGTGCCCGCTGCCTGCCGGCCCCTGCGGGACTAGGGCGTCCCCAGCCCCCGGCGGGGTAGGCGGTCCCCAGCCCGCGGGGTCCCGCAGCGATGGGGGAGCGCAGCCTCCACCAACCTGACTCAGCTGCTGCGGCGGCCGAGGCGCAGCTGCTGCGCCGCACCGGGGCTTCAGACCGGCTGCTTTCGGAGGGGGGAAGCTCGTTTGGGGGACCTGCTTCCGCACCTGGGCCGACAGCTTGTACTGGAGCAGAGCAGGGCAGAGGAAACCGCAGTGTTGGGCTGAGGTTTTCATCTTCGTGCAAACAGAACCGTGGGATGGTTCGGGTTGGAAAGGACCTTTATGATCATCCAGCCCCAACCCCCTGCCATGGGCAGGGACACCTCCCACCAGAACAGCTTGCTCAAGGCCTTATCCAGCCTGGCCTTGAACATCTCCAGGGAGGGGGCAACCTGTGCCAGAGTCTCCCACCATCACTGTTAAGAATTTCTCCCTAATCTCCAGTTTAAATCTCTCTTTCTCAGGATTCCACTCATCTAGTTCCGTCTAGACCATCTGGGTCCTGGTGCAGCACCTTCAACTGGCACAGTGTGGCTGCTTGTAAAATTCAGGCAGTAGGTATTGGATGTGAGGTGAAGCCCTGAGCTGTTCTCCAAGCTGCTGTGGACAGAAGTGGTGAAGCCTGTGCTGTTCTGACTGCTCTGGTGCTGCAGGAGCAGTCCCGGGGAGGCTGCATTCAGGGGATATTTTTATCTCCAAAATGTAGATCAGGAGATCTGCAGCACAGCCTGCATCTGGGGTACCCACATCTTGATTTCAGCATCTTGCTGCTGAGCTTATACAACCTCAATCGTCCTCCCTGTGGCTTTCCACTGATGGCATTGTTGGATCCGTGCAGCCGTGCCAGGCTAGCAGCACTGCCCCATTACATCATGGCAGACTTCTAAAGCCATGAGCATGCTGGTAGCAGGGAAAGCTGTGAGCATGCTGGCAGCAGAGGCTCCTTTGGGTTGTTTTTAAATTATCAAATTAATTTCAGTGTTATCTGGAGAAAGCCTTCAATGGACTTGTGACAAGCACTGGGAGTGCCAGGACAAGGCAAAATGGCTTTGAGCTGGGGGAGGGGAGATTGAGACCGGAGATGAGGAAGAAATTCTATAAGTGAGGGTGGTGAGACTCTGAAATAGACTACCCAGGGAGGCTGTGGCTGCCTCCTCCCTGGAAGTGCTCAAACCCAGACTGGATGAGGCCTTGAGCAGCTGAGTCTAGCTGAGAGGTGTCCTTGGGCACGGTGGGGAGGTCGGAGCAGATGAGCTCTGAGCTCACTTCCACCCTGAGCCCTTCTGGGGTTCTGTCAAGCAGAAGGTTTCCATTTCACTTTCGTTGCAGAACTGTGGATGTTGCCACCTTGCAGGCTCAGGCAAAGCTCTCACTGTTCTCAAGTAGTGAGATCAGTCCAGGCCAGGAGCAGTTCTTCCAGGAGCAGATTGTCCTCTGCAGAGCCCACGAGGGCTTTTCTGCCTTGAGAGCAACTCTGCTGCTCTCTGGGCCCTTACATTGCATTGTTCACTTGCTTTATTTGCTGTCCTTGTCCTGCACTTGAAATGATGCTGAAACACTTAAAAATTGGGGGAATTTCTGCCAAACAGGGCAAAGAGCTGCTCCAGGAGCTGCCTGAACTTGATGTCTCTTTCATTATTTTCAGTTAAACTTTGCTACACCCTCAGAAAATCTGAAATTTGTGAATCCACCTCAAGTACCCTGCACGGATGAGGAGGGGAAGGGTTTGGTATCACCATGGGCCTACTGTTATTTGCATTTTTGTTCTTCTGCCAGTGTAACAGGAAACTATTTCTGTGCTTTCCTGCCTTTATCACACATTTTCTGATATTTTTCTGGTGTTTTCTTAGCAATAGCCAAATTAGGATCAAACCCAGTACGAAAATTGTCATTTCCAATCAAAATCCTTGGAGGGTGTGGAATGTTTCTGTTTAAAGTAACTCCAATGAATGGATTCAGTTAAATTGGGAACATGAGGCTGCTCACCCAGAGAGGGTGACAGATCCCAAGGGAAATAGCATCTGGAGGGTAGTGGTCAATGGTTTTGTGTCTAGAAGGAGGTAGGTGACAAGTGCTGTGCTCAAGAGTCTCTATTGGGACCTTGCTGATCAATCTCATCATCAGTGATAGAGAGAGCCTGAGGCAGCCTCAGCAGGTCTGCAGGGACCCCAGGCTGAGTGCTGTGCTTGGCAGGACTGAGGGCTGGGATGGGGCCAGCCAGAGGCACCTGGGCAGGCTTGGAGAGGAGGCCTGAGGAGAATCTCAGCAGGTTCAATAAGGCAAAGGGCAAGGTCCTGCATCTGGGTCAGGGCAATCCTAGAGAGCAGTGCAGGCTGGGGGTGAGAGCATCTCTGCAGAGAAGGACTTGGGGGTGCTGGTGGGGGAGAAGCTGTACAGGAGTCAGCAGTGGGCACAGAATGGCAATGACAGCCTGGGCTGCATCCAAAGCAGTGCTGGAAAAGCCTTTTAAGCTCACCCAAACCATTCTATAACTCCACCAAGGCTGGGACTAAACTATCTTCCTCAGCACCACACTGCCTCTTGGAAACACCTCCCTTCCACAGCTGCCTAGCAGTGATCCTGGCTGGGTAGAAATGCCCTGCTGAGCACAGATGTCTGTCACTGAAAATTGGTTAAGAACATGGAGGAGTTCAAAACTGAGTCATAACTTGGCAGTGCAGAAGCAGCTTCCTCCTCCACCCTCCTCACTCCTAATTGCTGTCCTGCCAGAGCCAGGAAAACAATGGGAGCCTGCAGGAGAGGTGAGATGGGGAGGTTTGCTTCACCAGGTTCCTCGGGATTAGATAATGGAGCTGAAACTCTTCAAACTCAGCTGGCAGCTGAGTGGGAGCAGAATTAGCCTNTCATCATCAGTGATAGAGAGAGCCTGAGGCAGCCTCAGCAGGTCTGCAGGGACCCCAGGCTGAGTGCTGTGCTTGGCAGGACTGAGGGCTGGGATGGGGCCAGCCAGAGGCACCTGGGCAGGCTTGGAGAGGAGGCCTGAGGAGAATCTCAGCAGGTTCAATAAGGCAAAGGGCAAGGTCCTGCATCTGGGTCAGGGCAATCCTAGAGAGCAGTGCAGGCTGGGGGTGAGAGCATCTCTGCAGAGAAGGACTTGGGGGTGCTGGTGGGGGAGAAGCTGTACAGGAGTCAGCAGTGGGCACAGAATGGCAATGACAGCCTGGGCTGCATCCAAAGCAGTGCTGGAAAAGCCTTTTAAGCTCACCCAAACCATTCTATAACTCCACCAAGGCTGGGACTAAACTATCTTCCTCAGCACCACACTGCCTCTTGGAAACACCTCCCTTCCACAGCTGCCTAGCAGTGATCCTGGCTGGGTAGAAATGCCCTGCTGAGCACAGATGTCTGTCACTGAAAATTGGTTAAGAACATGGAGGAGTTCAAAACTGAGTCATAACTTGGCAGTGTAGAAGCAGCTTCCTCCTCCACCCTCCTCACTCCTAATTGCTGTCCTGCCAGAGCCAGGAAAACAATGGGAGCCTGCAGGAGAGGTGAGATGGGGAGGTTTGCTTCACCAGGTTCCTCGGGATTAGATAATGGAGCTGAAACTCTTCAAACTCAGCTGGCAGCTGAGTGGGAGCAGAATTAGCCTCATGTGCTAAAGGAGCTTCAGCAGGCTGTGTGGATGTGCTCAGGAAGCTCTGGAGTTATCTCTGCAGCACAGAGCACTGCTGGTGTAGTTTTCAGGCTGCTCCATACAGAATCACAGAGTGCCAGGCTGGAAGGGCCCCCAGGGCCCATCTGCTCCAGCCTTTCCAGGTGCCAGTGCAGCTGAACCAAGCTGGCCCAGCACCTGCCAAGCTGAGGCTGCAAACTGCCCAGTGCAGGGCACTGCACTGCTGCCCTTGGCAGAGGATTCCTGTGCCCAGCTGTGCTCGTGGGGAAACATTTCCTTCTGCAGTCCAGTGGCAACCTGTCCCCATCACCTCTTGTCTTTCCCATGGGACTCCTTGGCAAGAGGGAGTCTCCATCCTCCTGGTAGCCACCCTCTGTGCCCTGGTGCATGGGAACAAGGTCTGCCCTGAGCCTTCTCTTCTCCAGGCTGAGCGAACTCATCCATTTCTTCTTCTGGAATGTGTTTGTGTTGCTCTGACTGACACCATCGAGGTGGATTTCTGCTCTTTGCTGATCTGGTGTGTACAAAGCAGTGTCCTGCTCTGGAGCTGTTGCTGAGTTTCTAACTGCCTGTCCTCCTGCTCTAGGTTTTCAGTCAAGACCCTGATCGACCGTTCGTGCTTTGAGACCATCGACGACAGCTCCCCCGAGTTCAACAACTTTGCAGCCATCCTGGAGCAGATCCTAAGCCATCGCCTCAAAGGTGAGCCCCTGGGATGCCTCACTGGGGAGGGCTTTGCCAGGAGAATTGGGGGCCATGAAACCAGAGTGGACCAGAACCAGGACTTCCTGGGTGCTGAGCAAAAGGGCTGGTGTCGTGAGGCTGTCATAGAGTCATAGAATCCAGCAGGTTGGAAGAGACCTCCAAGCTCATCCAGCCCAACCTATCCCCCAGCCCTAGCCAATCAGCCAGACCATGGCACTAAGTGCCCCATCCAGGCTTTGCTTCAACACCTCCAGGGATGGTGACTGCACCACCTCCCTGGGCAGCCCATTCCAATGCCAGTCACTCTCTGTGAAGAACAGAGTGTCTCTTTGCTGCTGATTGCTTGTGGAAAAGTGCAGGAAAGTGGGGTTGGGAAACACCTTTCCAGAGTTGTGCTTGGAAGAACAAGTGGATGTTCAGCCTGGAGAAGAGAGGGCTCCAGGGACACCTAATAGCAGCCTGCCAGGACCTGAAGGGGCTCCAAGCAGGCTGCAGAGGGACTGTTTGCAAAGGCCTGCAGGGACAGGATGAGGGCAATGGTTTGAAATGAGAGCAGAGCAGATTGAGCTTGGATGTGAGGAACAAGTTGTGCAGCAGGAGGCTGCTGGAACACTGCCACAGGTTGCTCAGGGATATGATTGAAGCCCCATGGCTGGAGACATTCTCAAAGTGAGGCTGTGAACAAGCTGCTGTAGTGAAGGATGTCCCTGCTGAGAGCTTTGGAGCTCCCTTCCAGCCCAAACCATTCTGTGCTTGTATGGAGCTGAGCTCTGCTTCATGGTGAGGCTGTGTCCCAAGAGCCTGCAGGAGAGCTGTGGTGTTTGCTGCTGTGCCAGATGCTGCAGATCCATGGTGCTGCTCCCTTTGCTGTCTCCCTCCCCTTCTTCTGTTGCCTGCTTTTCCAGATACTGTTTAGGTCCTTTCCTAAGCTGCTTTTTGCTGTTGGAATGTAATGGGTCTGGGTTAAGTTGCTTTGGGAAAGGGCAGTGGTGGCTTCTCCTCTGGTGGGACTCAGATGCTGTTTTCCTTCAGGAAGATGTCTGTGTGCCTCCTCTGATTGTTCTGAAGGAAGCTGCTCTGCTGAGGGAACAGAGTGTGCCTCGGCACCAGCAGGCACTACAACAGGCCCTGGAAGCTTCTTCACAGTTCTCACTTCTGTGTACAGCTCCTGAAACTATTCGAGGATTCTGAAGGGCATCATCATCATCATCTAAAGATAGATGTGGAAGATGCCAATCCACTCCTTTTCCTCCTGCTGCTTGGTAATCTTCATAACCAAGCTTTGTGAGCAGCCTTGTGTGGGGGCTGACATTTCAGCAGCACAATTGCTACCTGCTGTCACTCTGTCACAGAAGGGAAAGGAACCAAAGCACCCAGAGGAGCACAACAGTGGTGTTTGTCACACTGAGACAAAGCTGAGTGCAGTCATTAGGGTACTTAGCAGCTTGAGGCTGCAGGCAGAGTGCTCAGGTTCCTCCTTCTCCCCCAGCTTCAGGTGTCCTTGAGCACAAACCATCAGACTTGTGTATGTGTATATATATTTATTTTTTTATCCCCCACACCTTTTGCTTCATGGTCTGCTGCTCAGGACAGAGGAGAAGCCATCAGAGCTTGACAGATAGGTTAGAGGTGAATGGACAAGTGCTGTGCTCAAGGGTCTGTATTGGGACCTTGCTGATCAATCTCTTCATTAGTGATAGAGAGCCTGAGGCAGCCTCAGCAGGTCTGCAGGGACCCCAGGCTGAGTGCTGTGCTTGGCAGGACTGAGGGCTGGGATGGGGGCAGCCAGAGGGACCTGGGCAGGCTTGGAGAGGAGGCCTGAGGAGAATCTCAGCAGGTTCAATAAGGCAAAGGGCAAGGTCCTGCATCTGGGTCAGGGCAATCCTAGAGAGCAGTGCAGGCTGGGGGTGATGAGGTTGAGAGCATCTCTGCAGAGAAGGACTTGGGGATGCTGGTGGAAGAGAAGCTGTACAGGAGTCAGCAGTGGGCACAGAATGGCAATGGCAGCCTGGACTACATCCAACACAGCATGGTCAGAGATGGAGAGAGGGGATCCTGCCCCCCTGCTCTGCTCTTCTCAGACCACATCTGCAGGGCTGAGGCCAGCTCTGGAGCCCTCAGCACAGGAAGGACATGGACCTGATGGAGAGGGTCCAGAGGAGACCACCAAAGTGATCAGGGGGTTGGTGCAGCTCTGCTGTAGGGACAGGCTGAGAGAGTTGGGGCTGTGCAGCCTGCAGAAGAGAAGGCTCCAGGGAGACCTCAGAGCTGCATTTCAGTATCTGCAGGGGACCTGCAGGCAGGCTGGGGAGGGACTGTTCAGAAGGGCCTGTGGGGACAGGCTGAGGGCAATGGTTTGGAGCTGGAGCAGGGCAGAGTTAGGTTGGACAGCAGGAGGAAGCTCTGCACAGTGAGGGTGGGAGGCACTGGCACAGGCTGCCCAGGGAGGTGGTTGAGGCTCATCCCTGGAGACATTCCAGACCAGACTGGATGTGTCCCTGGGCAGCCTGCTCTGGTTGGAGCTGTCCCTGCTGAGTGCAGAGGATGGACAAGATGGGCTTGGAGGGTCCCTTCCAGCTCAGTGCTGTGGAGGTATCATAGAACAGAGAACTGAAAGGCAATGATGTGTTATTGATGGGAAGGGAATGGATTGAAACCTGAAGAGGGCATATTTAGACTGGAAATGAGGAAGAAATTCTTGCCAGTGAGGGTGGGGAGACACTGGCACAGGTTGCCCAGGGAGGCTGTGGCTGCCCCCTCCCTGGTGTTCAGGCCAGGCTGGATGAGACCCTGAGCAAGCTGTGCTGGTGGGAGGTGTCCCTGCCCATGGCAGGGGCTGGGGCTGGATGAGCTTTGAGGTCACTTCAGCCCAACTTGTTCTGTGAATCTGTGGTTTAAAACCTGCCAGCAGCTCAGAGCACTGCAGAGGTCTCCACCAGGCTGCCACAGGGCTCAGGGCCTGTGTAGGCTTTGGGAGTTAGCACTGAAGGGTATCAACTCCTGCTGTGAGCACAGGCTGAGGGAGCTGGGGGCCTGCAGCCTGCAGAAGAGAAGGCTCCAGGGTCACCTCAGAGCTGCCTGCCAGTGCCTGAAGGGATCCTGCAGGAAGGCTGCAGAGGGACTTGTGCTGAGAGGGTCTGGAGACAGGCCAAGGGGCAATGGTTTGGAGCTGAGGCAGAGCAGGGTGAGAGTGGAGCTGAGGGAGAAGGTGTTGAGTGTGAGGGTGGTGAGAGTGTGGCACAGGCTGCCCAGGGAGGCTGTGGCTGCCTCCTGCTTGGGGTTGTTGAAGGCCAGGCTGGATGAGGCCTTGAGCAGCTGAGTGTAGCTGAGAGGTGTCCCTGGGCATGGTGGGGGGTTGGCACTGGATGATTTTGAAGGTCCCTTCCACCCCAACCCATTCGGTGACTCTGGATCTCGCTAGCACAAAATGCTGTCGGTGCAGGTGCCTCAGACAGAAGTACTGCAACTGTTTCTCTCTGCTGAGCAGAGAGAGGCTGCTGACTGTGTGCTCTGTTGTGCTTTGGCTCAGGTCAGATCTCCTGGTTTGGCTACGAGAGCCCTCGCAGCTTCTGGGACTACATTCGTGTAGCCTGCCGCAAGGTCTCGCCCAGCTGCATCTGCAGTATCGAGAGCATGGAGAACGTTGGTTCTTCCCGGGCTAAGGTAGGGCTCAGCAGCTCACACTCACCTGCTCTCCTCCCTTTCCTTCACATACAGCTGCCAGCTCTGCACCCACAGCACAACTCCCACTGCCCAGCCTGCCCACAGCTTCTCAGTGCTTGAGTGAGCCACCCATGGGCACCTGCGGCACAGAAGGCCAAGGGCAGCCTGGGCTACACCCAAACCATCTTGGCCAGAGATGGAGAGAGAGGATCCTGCCCCTCTGCTCTGCTCAGACCTCACCTGCAGGGCTGTGTCCAGCTGTGGAGCCCTCAACACAGGAAGATGGGCCTGATGGAGCAGGTCCAGAGGAGGGCACCACTTTCATGGGGAAGAATTTTCTCCTCATGTCTCATCTCAGCCCAGCTTCTGCTGGTCTGAAGCCATCCCCCCTCATCCTGGCACTCCTAGCCCTTGTCCAATCACAGAATCATAGAATGGTAAAGTTGGAAGGGACCTCNATTTACAAATCCTTTCTGGAGAGCCTCATGTTACAGAGCCTGCTGATTATTTTGCTTCCAGTCAAGATTTATCTGGCAGGTGTTTCTGGATCCAAAGATTTTAATGGACAGAAAGATGTGACCCCAGTGGGCAATAAGAGGCAAAGCTTTTCTCTGCAATAGCCTGATAAATAAATTCACATCTTCCTCTGGAAAGCCTCATGCCAAGGAGTAAGCACAGCAGCTCCTTCATGCAGCAGGGTGAGGAGTACTGCTGAATTTCTCAGGGTGTGGGGAGGAGCATTTGGGATGTCCTCATCTGGAAAGGGTAGAAGCAGGTCTACACATATACCAGTGCCATGGGGATCAGCTTTCCTGGTGGTCCAAGTGGGTGCCTGCTTCAGCCTGGAAGCTATTAAGGAAGGTTTGCCAGTCAGGGCAGCAGCAGCAGGGTTGGACCTTCACTCAGGTTTAGGTTGGATGTTAGGAAGAATTTCTTTGCTGCAGGAGCGGTCAGGGACTGGCACAGGCTGCCCAGGGCGATGGTGGAGTCCCCATGCCTGGAGGTGTTCCAGAAAGGTGTGGCCATGGCACTTGAGGCCATGGTTTGGTGGCCATGGTGGGGTTGGGTTTCTGGCTGGACTGGATGGTCTCAGAGAGCTTTCCTAACCAAACAATTCTGTGATTCTATGAGGAGTCAAAGTCTGCTCCAAGCCCCATGAGCACTCTCCAGGTGAGGAGTGGAGTAGGCTTCTGGCAGGTGAGGAGCTCTGGCAAGAGAGTTTTGAGGGGAAATGAAGTGGTGATGGTCATAAAGGTCTTCTCCATTTGTGGTGGTTGTATGAGTCCCTAAGTCTGTGCTGCAAAGGACTGCAGGCTGAAGGCAGCTCTCCAGAGAAACATCCTCTTCACTTCCCTGCCCTCTGCCCGAGCTGCTGCTGTGCTGTTGGTGTCTGTGAGAGTGCTGCTGCTGGTGTTCAGCATCTGCCCAGCTTGCTGTAAGTTCAGCTCCAGCCAGGTCTATGCTCTGGCTGAGTCCTGGGGCATTTCTGGGGCACACACTCCAAGAGGCACATTGAGGTGCTGGAGCGGGGCCAGAGCAGGACAAAGCAGCAGGTGAAGGGTGTGGAGAAGAGGGCTGGGGAGGAGCAGCAACCCAAACTATTCTGTGCTTCCACCTTGGCAACAGTTCCTGCTGGGGCAATGTTACTCATCAGTGCATTCCCCCTGGGTGAGCCAAGGCTTTGCTCTCAGGTGGAAAATCAAGGCTCTGATTGTGGAATGCTTCAATATCTGTTATTGTTTCTCCCTGCAGGGTCGGGCCTGGATCAGAGTGGCACTGATGGAGAAGCACCTGTCTGAATACATCTCCACAGCTCTCAGAGACTTCAAAACAACCAGGTTCTGGCAGGCCTTTAGCTCTGCAGTGTTTTAGCAAACATCTCCCAAGTGAGGGACTCAGGATTGGAAGTGAATGGTCCATCTGATGCTGGTGCTGGGCAGCTCTTGGTTCCCCTCTTCCCACATGTAACATTCACCTGAGTCCCAGTGAGCTGGCAATGGCCACTTGCAGCCCAGAAACCAACCATGTCTTGGGCTGCAGCCAAAGCAGTGTGGGCAGCAGATGAGGCAGGTGACTCTGACCCTCTGCTCAGCTCTGCTAAGAGCCCCCCTGGAGCACTGCATCCAGTTCTGGTGCCCCAAGTGTAAGAGGGACATGGAAGTGCTGGAAAGGGTCCAGAAGAGGCCATGAGGATGATCGGAGGGCTGGAGCAGCTCTGCTATGGGAGCAGGCTGAGAGAGTTAGGGCTGTTCAGCCCGCAGAAGAGAAGGCTCCAGGGAGAGCTCAGAGCAGCCTGCCAATAGCTGGAGGGGCTGCAGGAGAGCTGGGGAGGGACTTGTGACAAAGGAGTGACAGGAGGAGGAACAATGGCTTTGAGCTGGGAGAGGGCAGACTGAGACGGGAGATGAAGAAGAAATTCTTTGCATTGAGGGTGGGGAGAGACTGGCACAGGGTGCCCAGGGAGGCTGTGGCTGCTCCCTGCCTGGAGGTGTTCAAGGCCAGGCTGGATGATGCCCTGGGCAAGCTGTGCTGGTGGGAGGTGTCCCTGCCCATGGCAGGGGCTTGGGGCTGGACGACCTTAAAGGTCCCTTCCAAGCTAACCCATTGTGTGAATCTGTGACTTGTGTGAGAGCAGAAGGTGCTGACTGAGTGTGTCCTGTTGAAGGAGGTTCTATGAGGATGGAGCCATTGTCCTTGGGGAAGAAGCCAACATGCTGGCTGGGATGCTGCTGGGGCTCAACGCCATCGATTTCAGGTACCAGCTTTGCTGCCTCCAGAACAGTGCTAAGGGAAGGGGCTTGGGAAACAGTGGCTGATGTGAGATTCCCTTGGAAGTGTGAGAGGCAAGGCCTGGGTGGGGGTGGCTGGAAGGGTGGGGAGAGAGAGAGGAGGAGACCTTGAGTTGCTTCTCTGGGTAAGAACAAAGTGATGCCATAGTTCAGCCTGCAGGGAAGAAGGCTCCAGAGGCACCTCAGAGCTGCCTGCCAGTGCCTGAAGGGATCCTGCAGGAAGGCTGCAGAGGAGCTTGTGCTGAGGGGGTCTGCAGACAGGCCAAAGGGCAATGGTTTGGAGCTGAGGAAGAAGTAGTTGAGTGTGAGGGTGGTGAGAGTCTGGCACAGGCTGCCCAGGGAGCCTGGATGAGGCCCTGAGCATGCTGGGCTGGTGGGAGGTGTCCCTGGACATGTCAGGGGGCTGGCACTGGATGATCTTGAAGGTCCCTTCCACCCCAACCCATTCTATGAAGCTATGAACTGTAGAGAAGTCTTTAGGTGGAGATAGGGGAGCCCTGGTGAGAACAGGATCTGGTTTTCTCCCCTCACAGTAGTCCCAGCATCATTTTAGATGCATTTTTTTCTTTCATTATTTTATTACTCAATATTTCATTAGCCTTTAATCTGCTGAGGGACAAATCAAATTTCCCACTGCTGAGATGCAGCTTTGCTGCCATTAAATCTTCCTGTGGTAACCTTATCCTTGTTTGTTTGTTTTCCCAGTTTCTGTCTGAAGGGAGAGGGCTTGGATGGCAGCTTTCCAGCTGTCATAGATTACACCCCCTACCTGAAGTTCACCCAAAGGTACTTCTCACCTGGACTCTCACCATACCTTCTGTACTGTCCTCTCTCTGGGGCTTGGCTGTGTAGCCATCAACTCAGAAGTCATTGTTGTGTACATTGCAGTTCTAGCAGATAAAATGTGGCTTGGGTCTGTAGGTGATAGGAGGAGAGGAAGTGGCCTCAGGCTGCACCAGGGGAGGTTCAGGTTGGAGATGAGGAAGAATTTCTTTGCTGCAAGAGTGGTCAGGGATTGGCAGAGGCTGCCCAGGGAGGTGGTGGAGTCCTCATGCCTGTAGGTGTTCCAGAAAGCTGTGGCCATGGCACTAGGGCCATGGTTTGGTGCCCGTGGTGGTGCTGGGCTGCTGGCTGGGCTGGAGGGTCTCAGAGTGCTCTTCCAGCTCAAACAGTTCTCTGATAAATCTGTAGCAGAAGCAGTTATAACATAGCAGAAAACCAGGACCAGCTGAGCTTCTGATCTGACCTCCCAGCTGCATCTTGCTCTTCTGCTCAGCCACATGAGTAATAATGAACAGAACTGATACTGTCTGCTGTGGAGATGACTCAAGGCCTGGAGCAGCTCTGCTGTGGGGACAGGCTGGGAGAGTTGGGGCTGTGCAGCCTGGAGAAGAGAAGGCTGCAGGGAGACCTCAGAGCAGCCTGCCAGTTCCTGAAGAGGCTACAGGAGAGCTGGGAAGGGAATTTTGGCAAAGGCCTGGAGAGACAGGAGGAGGGAGGATGGCTTCAGACTGGCAGCAGCTGGACTGAGATGAGCCATGAGGAAGCAATTCCTGCCCATGGGGGTGGTGAGGCACTGGGACAGGTTACCCAGAGCAGCTGTGGAGGCTTCAAGCCTGGAGATGTTGAAAGGTCAGGGTGGCTGGGCCCTTGGGCAAGCTGGGCTGCTGGAGGTGTCCCTGGTTGGGATTGAATGATCTTGATTGTCCCTTCCAACCCAACCCATTCTGTGGTTCCAAGAGAGCATCCTGCACACAGTTGTCTGACTGCCCCAAGAGAAGTTGACATTTTGCCTGTTCTCTGGGTGGCTGCACAGAGAACAACTTGAGCTGTGAGGTGATCTGTGCCCACATTCCAGTCCTTGGCTTCGAGCTGCAGGCACCTTGTGAGGCTATCTAAAGCTGTTGTGGAGAGCCACACTGCTTTACTTGGAAGGGGAGTTTGCACTAGCCCAAGGGCAGCTTTTCACTGCAGGTTGTGCTCCTTCAGCTCCGACAGCATCAGCAGCGACGAGGAGGAGCTGAGGACGCTGGGCAGCAGTGGCAGTGAGGGCAGCACCCCAGAGACCATTGGGCCTCCCTTCATCACTGATGAGAACAGTTGGTACAACAAGTGCAAACGGGTGGAGCAGAAGTACCGCCTGGCCCTGGAGCAGAAGGTAAGGGGCAGCCTGGGCAGGGGGTGCAGCTGAACTCAGCACCAGCAGAGTGCTGGCATCTCCACTGCAGTGGAGGCAGAAAAATGATTAAATGGTATTTAGCTTCACACAACTGCTCTGGAATTGTCTGATCCCCAGAGTGTCTGTGATGGTTTGGGAGTTCCCTGCCTCCCCCCACTTTGTGAAATCCTCCAGACCAGACTCAGCCAGCTGGAAGTTAAGGACTGAAGCTCTGTTTACAGCTTAGCACAAGGTACAAGCAGAGATATACACAACAGACAGGAATAGTTACAGACATATGCAAGTTAAAGGTAATACAGAAACACAATCCCCCTCCCAGCAATCAGAGTCCCCAGGAGGGGCTCCCAACCACCCTTCCACCTTCTCCCCACCCCTATATCTTACCCCAAGGTTTGCCTTATGCACAAGGTGAGTTTGGAGGATGGGCCAGAGGGGTTAGAAGGGAAGTGGTTAGTGAGGTTACTCGGCAGAGAGGAGGAGGCAAGAAGCTGCCAGACAGCCCCAGAGTGTCTGAGCCTGAGAATCTTATCTATGTTTTGTGTTCTTAAACATCTCAGCAAGCCTATGAGTGAAGCAGACATCACCATTGTTTCCTTTTCACAGCCTATAGCATAATTTTCTCCATTAAAATATTCCAGTTAGCCTCAAACCAGCACAGTGTCTAAGTGCCTCTGCTGGCTGATTTGAAGGTTTGGGGAGGGAGGGAGGAGAATAACAGCAGCAACAATAATGCTGGGATGAGATTTCATTGTGAATTGAGATGTCCTAAATCTAATGGAGAGCTCTGGCTCCTTCCTCCATGCACACAGCCACAGGCAATGTGTCTCTGTAGCTGCTAGCTGCAGGCACAACCACGGCCACGGTGGGGTGGGGTTGGTGGTTGGCCTGGATGGTCCTTTGGAGCTTTTCCAGCCCAGCCAGTTCTGTGATTCCATGGTTGCTGTGTTGGCTCAGCAATGCAGTGCTGCTTTAGCCTTGCTTCTGCCACTGTCCTGTCTTGGGTACTTGCCCACAGGAGGTGTGAGGGCAGGAGCAAACCCCAGGCCAGTGCAGCTGCACTGTTTCTGCTCTGCAGAGCAGCTGCAGCACTTGCTGAGGACAGAAAGGTCTCTGTGCTGAATCTCTCTTTGCAGTACTTGTCACACAGCCTCTTGGCCTCATGCAAATTCTTAGCACCCAGGCCATGGTTTTGGCAGTGTCCTGCTTGCCTTCCATCTGCTGTGTGAAAAGCCTCCTCCCTTGCTGTCCTTTGGATCTGGCTCCTGCTGCCTTCATTTCGTGGTGCCTGGCTCTTGGACATTACAAACCACGAGCAGTGGCTTCCTTCCTGCCCTCACCAGGCCACTCTGGAAATCTGGGACTTTGTCTTTTCCAAGTTGTCTCTTGTCCAGGTTGATGAGTCACAGTTTAGACATTTTGTCACTTCTGTGGGTAGTTCTCCCTCCCCCTCTTTTGGAAAATGCAAGCTCCCCCATTCTTTGTTTCCTGTTTGTGCTGGAGTCCTGGAGCTGCCACTGCATCTCCCTGTCCTTACAGGCTAAGGTGTTTGCTGCTCACAGATTTCTGGTCCTGTTGCTGGAGCTTCATAGCTAAAATTCCTCTCTTTAAGATGTTTGTTTGCAGTTTCTGGGAGGCAGGAGTTGTGTGCATGTCCCAAGGCATCAGTTAGTACTTCCAAAGCACTACTCAGAGCTCCAAGCTGTACCTTAGCAGAGGTAACTTCTGACAGGGCAGAACTAACCTCGGTTTGAAAAGCTCTAAAGATCACTCAGAACTTGGACTGAGGCTACAATAAATTCACAGCATCACAGATTGCACCAGGTTGGAGGGGACCCTCCAAGGTCATCTTGTCCAACCCCCTGCAGTCAGCAGGGACAGCTCCAGCTGGAGCAGGCTGCCCAGGGCTATAGCAAGGCTGGGGTTGTGATCTCTTACTACTGACTGCTCCATGTGGGTTTTGAAAACTGAAGTGTTTCACACTGCTGCCATTCCTGGCTTCCTGCTGCATCCATTGCTCTGTTCTTCCAACACAGAGAGGGGAATGGAGGCATCTCAGAATGGGGGGAGGAATTAAGTGAGGGGAGAGTGTCCCAAAATAGTGGGGGAAGAGCAGCTGAGGGTCCTGGGGGTGTTTAGTATGGAGGAGAGGAGGCTGAGAGGAGACCTCATTGCTCTCTACAGCTCCCTGAGAGGAGGCAGCAGCCAGCTGCTCCCTAATCTCAAGTGAGAGGAAATGACCTGAAACTGTGCTAGGANCCTGAAGCTGTGCTAGGAGAGAGTTAGGTTGGAGATGAGGAAAGGTTTCTTTGCTGCCAGAGTGGTCAGGGATTGGCACAAGCTGCCCAGGGAGGTGGTGGAGTCCCCAAGCCTGGAGGTGTTCAAGGAGTGTGTGGCCATGGTGGGGTTGGGTTGCTGGCTGGGCTGGCTGCTCTCAGAGGGCTTCTCCAGCCCAAGCAGCTCTGTGGTTTTGTGATGTCACTAAGTAGGTTATTTCCTTGGTAGCTGTCAGGAGACCTCATCTGAGAGTCCATTTACTAGACTAAAAGTTTAAAACCCCTCCCACAGCTCCAGAAAACCCAAAGCAGAGAACCTTGAGCTGGAAAGACCTGAGCAGACCAGAAACAGCTGTTTGCTGTGTGCTCTTCACAGCCTTCTGCACTTCCATTCCCAGGGCTACCTGGAGGAGCTGGTGAGGCTCAGAGAGAACCAACTCTCTGAGTCTGTCTCCCAGAACAAGCTGCTGCTCCAGAGGATTGAGGACATGCACCTAGCCCACAAAATGGAGAAGGAGCAGCTGGAATACATCATTGTGGAGCTGCAAGACCAGTTGTAAGTTTAGTGTATTCTTGTTTATGGCTTCACAGAATGGGTTGGAAGGGACCTCCAAGATCATCCAGTTCCACCCTCCCTGCCACCTTCCCCACCAGCCCAGCTTGCTCCAGGCCTCATTACTAGAGCAGCATTCTTCAACTTGTTTATTCAGCACAAAAACCTTCTGGTCCTGTGGAAATGAGGAAAAAAAAAACTATTGGCAAGAAATTGATGTATTTTACATTGATTTGAAATTTTTTTTCCTCTCTCCCTTCTTCTTCCTCTTGAAAAATCATACACCCAGAAACACCTCCCCCCTGAGAGCTGCAGCAGTGCAAGGCAGAATCCCTCTGAGACTCATGGAGGATTTTTGGTTTAACCTGAAATAGCTTACAGGAAACCTGCTTAGATTTTTAACATATTTTTATAAGGTGTTCCTTCTATTTTATTACTGCCAACTTTAAGATTACCCTTAAAAGAGTGCTTTGGAAGCAGCTTCCTTTCCAACACTGTGTTTGAGGTGCTAGGCAGGAGACTTCTTTTTGAAGCTTGCATTTGATGCTAGGCAGGAGAGCATAAAGAACTAATTACTGTCTTTGTACAGGCTCTATTTTGCTTTAGTGTGGCTTAGACACCATCAGAGTTCATCTGAGCTGAAGCAGTTTGCTGCTCACCTTTTCTTCTGTTCAGGGCATGCTGCTAACACAGCAGGAGGTTTGGTTCTCTTTTGTTTCTTAATAGCATATTGAGCATTTTAGGAGCCATGTGAGCAGCTCACATCACCCACAGGTGAGAAATACTTGAGCAGCTTAAGGTCA
Source organism: Ramphastos sulfuratus (assembly GCA_013399055.1). Lineage (NCBI taxonomy): Eukaryota > Metazoa > Chordata > Aves > Piciformes > Ramphastidae > Ramphastos > Ramphastos sulfuratus. The sequence continues at coordinate 45,733 of WBNM01040227.1, forward strand.
TAGAATGGTAAGGTTGGAAGGGACCTCAACGACCATCTAGTTCCAACCCCCCGCCATAGGCAGGGACACCTCCCACTAGCACAGGTCACTCAAGGCCTCGTCCAACCTGGCCTGGAACACCTCCAGGGAGGGAGCAGCCACAACCTCCCTGGGCAACCTGTGCCAGTGTCTCACCCAATTCATCCTCCCAGTCCTCTCCTTTGGGCAAGGAGGTGCTGTCCTTCTGCAGACACCCCCTGGTCACATTTCAAGGCCCAGAAGAACCTCTTTGTGATGACAGATTGCCAGGAGACTGCAGTAGTTTGCATCTACAGTAGCTGTGTGCTCTGTGCTCTTCATGACAAATCCAAACTCAATTCTTGTACCTTTTAACTGGAGTAATTTGTATGTGTCTGAGCCCTGAAGTACAGTGGAAGTGGTCTGTGGCCTTTGAATTGATCCAGGGTGAAGGTAAAGATGGCTTTGGGCTGCTTTGGTTCCATCTCTCAGACACCACCCAGAAGGTGCAGTTTCTGTGCAGTAAAAAGTGTTTCTAGCTGTAAACAACTCCCTCTTTTGGCTTTTTTCTTGTCTTCCCCTCTCTTGTGGTTGATCATTTTATTACCAGTGCTTGAAACTGGTTTGATGCAGCTCCTGGGGAGCACAGCATATGCATTTCATTCATGCCAGGCTGGGAGCTGAGGAAGAAAAGTTGTTTTTCTGAGTCTGGATTTGTATTTTTTTTTTCTTACTGCCTGTGGGCTTCTGAGAGCTGCCTGTTGCTGAGTTCTGTTCTGAGTGATTCATGGTAGCCATCTTTGGCCTCCCTGATGATTTGGGGGAGGAGGGGGAAAGGTGTGAGCTCATTTAAGCCCACTCTGATGCTTGGGAATTCTGAACATCCAGACCTGCTGTTGAGTTTTAGCTGAGCTGTACCCAGTCTGCTGTCAAGATCTCAGGCTTCAGGATGTGATTGTGTTTGCCTGCTTGTGTGAGGGCTCAGATCGTGGAGCAGCTCCTGCTGTGCCTTGGCAGGGAGCTGGGGAGAGGCTGCAGTCAGGAGCCTGAGCTGCACTCCGTGGCTGGGGAGAGGGGAGGGAATTGTGCACTGCTGTGAGGGCAGTCTGCTTCTGGAACTGTGCTGGGAACTCAGAGCTGGGGAGAGGGCAGAAAGATTCCTGGCAGGTCTTTCATATTTCTCTTTCCCCTCCTTCTTCTTGTCTTTCCTCCTCCTCTTCCTCCTCCTTCCCCCTTCTTTCTTTTTCTTCCTTCCTCCTCCTTCCCCNCTCTTCCTCCTCCCTTCTACCTTTTCTCCTCTTCCTCCTCTTCCTCCTCCCTTCTACCTTTTCTCCTCTTCCTCCTCTTCCTCCTCCCTTCTACCTTTTCTCCTCTTCCTCCTCCCTCCTTTTCCTGCTTTCTCCTTCCCCCGAGGCTGCACAGGCAGCAGCAGATGCTGTAGCACCACTGTGGCTGTGCTGAGCTGTGAGTTTTGGCCTGGTGCTCACAGAAAGCTCAGTGCTTTGCTCTCCTCCCAGTAGCAGCAGTTTGAAGCAGTCAGTCTGTGCTGTCCTCTTTTTGAATTCTTTGTCAGCAGGGAAGAGCAAATGTGAGGCTGTTACCCTGCCCCAGGCACAGCAGAGTGCTGTTTGTAGAGCACTGGGAGCTGCTGTGGGATCATTGGCTGTGGAATGGAAACCTTGGGAAAGAAAACATTTCTAGCCTGGCTTTTTAATGCTGCTTTTCTATCCCACTGGCTGCTGTTCTGCTGCTTCAAACTTCTCTTGAGTGAGTATTTGTTGATCTTTCCAGAGTGGTGTTTCACAGGTGTGCAACCAGAATGTTGTCCATGTAATTCTCAATGGATTTGGGCAGAATCTGAGTCTGTCCAGATCTGTATCAAAAATACCCCAAACTGACCAACCAAATCCAACAATAACAACCAAACCAACCCAAAACTGGGGAGTGAAGAGCAGAGGCCTGGCTTGCTTGGTACTTGGGGTTACTCCCCAAAGCACAAGGAGCAGCACAGCTTTCAGTTAGTTCAAAGCCATTTCATGGCAGGAAAATGCTGAAGCTGAAGGTTTAGGCAGGTGGCAGAGTTATAGAATCATAGCATGGTAAGGTTGGAAGGGACCTCAAGGATCATCTAGTTCCAACCCCCTGCCATTGGCAGGGACACCTCCCACTAGTACAGGTCACTCAAGGCCTCATCCNGTCACAGAACTGTTGGGATTGGGAGAGACCTTTGAGATCCTCAGGTCCAGCTACTGTCTAACCTCAGCCTGGCTTGTGAAGCTGCACTAGAGCACCTGATGGACCATCAGTAGGACAGGCTAAAGCACAGCTCATCGAGGAGAACCCTCAGACTGCACAGTAGGAAACACTTCTGTGCTGGGAGGGTGGTCAAGCACTGCAACAGGCTGCCTGGAGAGGTGGTTGATGCCCCAAGTTTGCTGGCATTTGGGCAGTGTGCTTTAACTGCTGGTCAGCTCTGGAGCCATCAGGCAGTTGGATTAGATCATCATGGGAAGTCTCTTCCATCTGGAACTCTTTCTGTTCCAAGAACAGGCTGCTCCTTCACCACCCTGGCAGCAGCTCCAGATGAAAGCTTGCCCAGTGCTGTGTCACTTGTGATGATGAGGAGGCAAACTCTGGCTATCCCTGACATGTTTGCCATGGTCGAGAGATGGTTTTGCCCAGGACTACTTGTGGTTGAACACTGGAAAACTCAACAGCTCACAGGAGGACAGCCAAGAGAAGCCTGAGATCCACAGAATAATAGAGTAGGTTGGGATGGGTTGAAAGAGCCCTTCAGGATGATCCAGTTCCAACGTCCCTGCCATGAGTAGGGACAGCTCCCATGGGACCAGGTTGCTGAAGGCCACAGCAGGGTTAACTGAAAGTGAATGTTATGAAATTCAAAGTGTTCTCATGGGATGGGAGAGTTGGAGCAGCTCTCCTGTAGGCACAGGCTGGGAGAGTTGGGGCTGTGCAGCCTGCAGAAGAGAAGGCTCCAGGGAGACCTCAGAGCTGCATTTCAGTACCTGCAGGAGACCTGCAGGCAGGCTGGGGAGGGACTGTTCAGAAGGGCCTGTGGGGACAGGCTGAGGGCAATGGTTTGGAGCTGGAGCAGGGCAGAGTTAGGTTGGACAGCAGGAGGAAGCTCTGCACAGTGAGGGTGGGAGGCAGTGGCACAGGCTGCCCAGGGAGGTGGTTGAGGCTCATCCCTGGAGACATTCCAGACCAGACTGGATGTGTCCCTGGGCAGCCTGAGCTATTGGAGATGTCCCTGCTGAGTGCAGAGGGTTGGACAAGATGAGCTCTGAGACTCCCCTGAACCCAATGCAATCTGTGAAGCTGTGCAAATGAAATCATCTGGTGCCCTGCTGGAGCCCTCTCACCTTTCAGGCAGTCCCTCTGTAAGCCTTCTCTCTTTGTAAGGCTCTAATCCTCAGCTGCTCAGCACACCAAATCCCATTTGCTACTGCTTTCTTTTCTCACTGAAAGTAAGTGGGAGATTAAATTTTAATCCTTGATCTCCTTGGCAGACTTCATCCCTAGAAGTCAAAGCTGAGAGTGCTAATCCTGCTTTCCTTGGAAAGCTTTCATGGCTCCTGGCTCTCGAGCCACGATGCACATCAGCCCTGGGTGTCCCCTCTCTGCCCCAACCTAGGAACAACAGTTTGAAGTCCTCAGTACTTCAGCCAGGTCTATTTTCAGCTCCCTCTTCCCTCAGCTTCTCTGTACCTTCATAGAATGGCTTGGGTTGGAAGGGATCCACTTGCAGCCCTTGCCATGGGCAGGGACACTTCCCACTGGACCAGGAGGCTTCCAACCTGCTGCAATCTGTGAATGCCTCAAAGTGTTGTCTGCAGACCTCACACCCTCACAGCTCCAACAGAGCAATGCTGGATCACATTTTAGTTTAAATCCAACTCCATGCTTCTGGAGAGGAGCAGCCTGAGAGGGGATCTGATCAATGCTGGTCAATATCTGAGGGCTGGGGGCAAGCAGCAGGGGCCAAGCTCTGTTCAGTGGTGCCCAAGGACAGGACAAGAGGCAATGGACTCAAACTGCAACCTAGGAGGCTCCACCTCAGCATGAGGAAAAACCTCTTTGGTGTGAGGGTGCTGGAGCCTGGAGCAGGCTGCCCAGAGAGGCTGTGGAGTCTCCTGCTCTGGAGGCTTTCAAGCCCCACCTGGATGTGTTCCTGTGTGCCCTGCCCTGGATGCCCCTGCTCTGGCAGGGGGTTGGACTCAATCATCTCTGGGGCTCCCTTCCAGCCTTCTACTCTGGGATTCTGTGGCTCGTGGCCTTCAGTGTTGTTCTTGGGCTGGCCTGTGGGGTCTGTTCCATCTCAGTGGGCAGCTCTTGCCCTCTGGGGTCTGCTGAGGCTGCCACAGCTCAGGTTGCTCTGGCTTGCAGTTGGTGTTTCTCAGCTGTGCTCTGTCCTTGGGAGCAGAGCAACAGAACCAAACTGCTTGTGCACAGACCTCCCCCTGCAGTAAAAACAGGAGAGAGGACAGCAAAGGCCACAAAGCTGCTGGGGGCCCTGGAACATCTCTGTGATGGGCAAAGGCTGAGGGAATTGGGGCAGCCTGAGTGGGATCTCATCAATGCTGACCAATACTGCGAGGGTGGGTGGCAGGAGCATGGGGCCAGGCTTTGTTCACTGGTGCCCAGTGCCAGGACAAGGGGTAAGGGGCACAAACTGGCACATCAGAAATTAATCTGAACAGGAGGAGGAACTTCTGTAATGTAAGGCTGCTGGAGCCCTGGAGCAGAGAGGTGGTGGAGTCTGCATCTCTGGAGGCATCTCAGAGAGGCAGAGCTGTGGTGCTGAGGGCCGTGGTTTAGCCCCAGCCTTGGCAGAGTTAGATCATGGTTAGACTCACTGGTCTTCAAGGTCTCTTCCAACTAAAACAACTGTGTGCAGTCCTTCTGAATCAGGTGGTGCAGTGTCAGTAGCTAACCTCCTGAGGCCTAGGCTAGGGTTTGGGTTTCCTCAGATCAAGAAGCTGGGCTGGTTAGTGCTGGTGCCCCATGGCACGAGGGGGTCACGCCAGGAAGTGTGAGCTTTGGGGTGGCAAAGTGGCTCTCCCTTAGACCCTTTAGGAAGTGAGGGGGTGATCTCAGGGCAGAGGAGCTGATTTTTCACTGGCATGAGCACTGGGGGAATTTCATGTCCTGAGACAAGCTTCTGGAAGGTAGCTTTGTGCCCTGTGGTGCTGCTCACCTCATCCTGCCAAGCTGCTGTGCTCCTCTCTCCCAGCCAGCTACCAAACAGCTCTTCTGAGCTCGCTGCTGTCTGGCCTGCTCTTGTGGGGAAAATTTGGCACTTCAGGTGGTTTCCTTGCTGAGGTTCTTGCCTGCAAAGTTCAGGTATGCCCAGAGCACAAACTGCATCCCCAAGGATGTTAGCTGTGGAGTCACAGCAGTGAGGAGCTCCTGGCAGGCAGGGGGGCAGCCTCTTCTTCCTCTGGCAAGCAACAGCACCAGGGGGGGTTCAGGCTGGGTGTTAGGAAATATTCCTTCACTGAAAAGGTTCTCAAATGTTGGAATGCTCTGCCCATGGAGAGCCCCATCCCCAGAGGTGTTGCAGTGGTGTGTGGAGCTGACCCTGAGGGACAGGATTTAGTGGTGGCCTTGCAGTGCTGGGTCACAGGTTGGACTGGATGAGCTTGGAGGTCTCTTCCAACCAAAGATATTCTGTGATTCTGTTGTGGAGTCTTCTTCTCTGGAGAGATTCCAAACCCACCTGGACATGATCCTGGGCAACCTGCTCTAGATGAGCCTGCTGTGGCAGGTGGTTGGACCAGATGGCATCCAGAGGTCCCTTCTAAGCCCTACCATTCTGTGACTCTGTGAAGTAAAAGGCTGGGTTTGGATTGGATCTAAGGAAGACATTTTCCCTGTTAAGGGTGGTGAGACACTGGTACAGGTTGCCCAAGAGCTGGGTAGATGCCCCTGCATCAGAAACACTGCAGATGAGGCACTGGGCTCTGAGTAACCTGCTGACTGCAGGGGTTGGACTGGATGGGTTTTAAAGGTCTTCTCCAAGCCAGAGCATTCTGTGGTGCTGTGATCAGCTGTGGGGCAGGAAGAGTCACCTAAGCTGTGCAGCTGGGCAGTGCAGGTGACCATGGGGCCTTTGGCTTTGGACTGCTGAGTGCACTTAACATGGAGATGCCCAACATTTGCTCCTTGCTTCAAGCCACAGAGAGACAAACTCAGTGCAAAGCAGCATTTGCCTGTTGCCTGGAATGTCCTGGAGCAGAGGACTTGTGGGTTCACAACACAACATTTTGCATCTAGAGGTGGCCTTGTGCTGCCTGCAGAACCAGGCCTGCCTGCTGTCTCCAGGACTCCTGGCAGCTGGTTCCCAGCACTGCCACATGAGCTGCCTTCTTCCCAGAAGTTTAGAAACCTGCTCTGCTTCTGAGGCTGTGGCTGCCCCCTCCCTGGAGGTGGTATGGGCCAGGCTGGTTGGGTCCTTGAGTGAGCTGGGCTGGTGGGAGGTGTCCCTGCCCATGGCAGGGGGTTGGAGCTGGATGATCTCTGAGGTCTCTTCCAACCCAGGCTAGGACTCCATGATTCAGGGCAGCATTCAGAAGGCAAACCCAACATGCAGGGTGCTCAGGGGAGATGGTTGCTGTCACCTGCAGCCACTCATGGGTCCAGACTGGAGGATGGTGGAGAGCAGCTGAGGCCTGTGTTTGGTCTCAGCTGGACATGCAGGGCAGAAGGAAGGTGCCTGGGTTCTGGTTCACGCTGCAGCAGTACTGGGTGGGGGCAGTTCAAACTGTCCATGGAGCTGAGGAGGATGGAGAGGGCTTTTTGTTCCCAGAGTTGGGCTGCAGAAGAGTTGGCTGCTGGTTGCCATTGTGCTGTCAGAATCTTCAGGCTGCAGCTGCTTTTGTAGTGCTTGTGCAGAGAGATTCTCAGTGCAGCTTTTCCCCCTTTCTAGAGAGGCCTCTCAGTAGGTTTCTCAGCTGCTTGCCCACAGCAGGCTGAGCAGAGTCAGAGGCTTTGGGAAGCCTGCAGGCTGTTGGCCAGTCAGAGTAGAGCATCAGCATGGTCAGGGCTGCTGGTCCTGGTTTTCCCTGTCCCTGAAGGAGGTGTCCTGCTTTTTGCATTCCCAGGACTGTGCTAAAGAACAATGACTTGAGGTCAAGACAGGAACTAACCACTCACCTCACCAACCAGTGGCCTTCCCCAGGAGCTCTGGATGTCAATGCTGTGGCCTTGGACACTCTGCTCTATAGAAAGCACAACCAGCAATGGGATGAGTAAGTTGAGTGTTGACTTTGCTTCACCTTTGGAGGAGCAGGGAAGCTGCAAGTGACACATTTGCCTTGGCCTGCTCTGGATAGTGTCCTGGTGGAATGACCTGTTGCAGTGTGCAAGGATCAGCAGGCAAGAGCAGGTTCTCCTTCTCCTGCTCACCAGGAAAATGTCCTTCCTTTGGTTTAATTGGGAATAAAAGGAAACCATTGCTTCAGGAAAGCCCCAAATCAGAGTGTTTAGGAGAGGGAAGGTTGAGTGCCCAATTCTTTGCAGCAAGCTTTTACAGAAGAACTGAGGATATTTTGTTGTCATAGAATGGGTTTTGGTTGGAAAAGACCTTTAAGACCATCAAGTCCAATCATTAAATTTCTTACCTTGGCCCATACATCATAATTTGAATTCTCTTTCACAGCCTTGCTGTTAAATACTCCTTGCTTTGCAGGAAGAGTTTTCACAGCCTGGACCAGCTTTCAGCAGAAGTCAGCCTTTCCCAGTCCTCTCTGGAGCCAGGTCACTCACAGGATGGCAAGCAGGATGGAATCAACTTGTTGCATAAAGGTATGGATTCATTTCTAGATTCACAGGATGGGTTGAGTTAGAAGGGACCTTCAAGATCATCCAGTTCCAAGCCCCTACCATGGGCAGGGACACTTCAATAATTCCAAGACTTTGTGCTGTACTCAAAGGTAAGCTTCAAAAATGTTCCACATCTCCCCTCTCCAGCAGAGGCCTAGGGGCAGCTGGCTCCAAGAAGCATCTGTTGCTGTCTCTCTGCTGTCACTCAAATCTTTGGACTTCATTAAGTGTCCTTTTCTCCTGTTTAAAAAAATAAGGCTCCAGGCTCTGGCCCTGGCAGTGCTTGGGCTAAAGCAGAGAGATGATGATGATGATGTGACAAGTTTCCCAGGGTGGTCCTGGATGCCCCCTCCCTGGAGGTGTTCATGGCCAGGCTGAATGAGGCCCTGAGGAAGCTGTGCTGGTAGGAGGTGCAGTCAGAAGTAGATCTGTACATAACTCTCCACATGGCCACACTGTTCTGTTTCCCTTTAGCAACCTGGGCCAGGGGGAGGTGTCCCTGCCCATGGCAGGGGCTGGAACTGGATGATCTTGAAGGTCTCTTCCAACACAACCCATTCCATGGTTCTCTGACTCTGTGCCCCATGCTGGTGCAGAGATGTGATGCAGACACCTTCAGAAGCTGGCTGCTCAGCAAGGTCTGGCTGCTCCATCTTGTGGGCAGCTCTGGGCAGCAGGGGAATGCTGCAGGACTCCTGATGCAGAATGGGTTGGATTGGAAGGGACCTTCAAGATCATCCAGTTCCAGCCCCTGCCATGGGCAGAGACCTCCCACTGGCCCAGGTTGCTAAAGGGAAACAGAACAGTGTGGCCATGTGGAGAGTTCATGTGCAGATCTATTTCTGACTGCTTTTTACCTCTGGTAAGAAGATCTGCTCTTGCCTCTGAGAATAAGAGTGTGTGTTTGGGTTTACCTCTGTAAAGGTAAGGCATGTGGGGCCAGAGGAGGCCACCAAGNATCAACCCTCTGGCTTCCCAGTTGCATTTCTGAGGTTCAGAGGTGCTGGAGCAAGAAGATGTAATCCACAGCAGAGCAGATCAAACAGTTTCTTCTCTCCCTGCTGTGGTTTAGTGGTGGCCATCCTGTGCTGTCCAAATGCTCAGCCTGCCTCTCCTTTCTCTTGCCAGGGAAGGAGGACACCCCCTCGCTGCTCGGCCTCTGTGGCTCCCTCACATCAGTGGCCAGCTACAAATCCCTCACCAGTCTCAAGTCCAGTGAATGCCTGGCCAGCCCCACCACAGAGATGACCAGTCCAGGGCTGACACCGTCCTGAGGCCCAGCCCAGGGGGCTTGGTGCTGCAGCCTGGGGCTGTGCTGCACAGCAATGGGACTGCCACTGACCAAACTCAGCTGCTTTATTTTCCTCTCCTCATGGTTTCCTGAGCAAGTCACAAGTTCTGTTCCTTTTCATTTGGGTTGTTTTGTTGGGTTTTTGTTTGTTTTGGTTTGGTTTTGGTTTTTTTCCCCAGAGGACTTCTGAGATTTTTTTTTTTTTTCTATTTCACTCTTGGGCAGGTGGAGGACATCAACTCTGATATTTAACATTAAAGGCTTGGAGCTCAGTCCCCTCCTTCACTGCCACAGCCTTCATTCCTCCTGGCCCTGCCGTGCCCATGGCTGCTTCCATCTGCAGAGCACACAGGGATCCTCACCACTCTTCCTAGGGAGGAAAGAAGCATTTTGCCTAAACCCCAGCTTTGCCTCTGTGTCTTGCACAGGCCCTCACCCAAACACTCCTGAATCCACCAGCAGCAATCAGGTTGACTCTGTGCTGGGTTTTGCACTCTTGCCAGGGTCATGGCACCTGGGGGACGTCCACATGGGAAGAACCACACTGCAACAGCAGCTCAAAGACATCCAGTTCAGGGCCCCCCAGTTCAAGAGGGACAGGGGTCGGCTAGAGAGTGTCCACGTGAGGCTATGAGGATGCTGAAGGACCTGGAACATTTGATGAGGAAAGGCTGAGAGCCCTGGGGCTGAGATCCTGCAGAGGAGCAGCCCCAGAGGGGATCTGATCAGTGCTCAGCAAAAGCTAAAGGCTGGGGGCAAGCAGCAGGGGCCAGGCTCTGTTCAGTGCTGTCCTGGGACAGGACAAGAGGCAGAGGACACAAACTGGAACCAGGGAGGCTCCACCTCAGCATGAAGAGAAAATTCTTTGGTGTGAGAGTGCTGGGGCCCTGGAGAGGCTGTGGAGTCTCCTGCTCTGGAGACTTTCCAGACCCACCTGGATGTGTTCCTGTGTGCCCTGCCCTGGGTGATCCTGCTTTGGCAGGGAGCTTGGACTCATCTCTAGAGGCCCCTTCCAACCTCTCCCATTTTTCCCCACTAGTTCCTGAAGATGCATGTGAGGAACAAGTGCCAGCTGGTCATGCCAAGGAAGCACACATGCTGAGAGCCTCACTGAAGGCTTGTGAGTGACCTGAGTCTGGACAGCCCAAGCTCACAGGAGAAGTGTTTGTTTATTGGCCTTGCTGGAGGACTGGAGGCTAAGGATGCTGGGGTTGGACCTTGGCAGGTTTGGGTTGTGTCTGGTGGCAGGATCCCCAAGGAAGAGTGCAAAAGGGGAAGCAAAGGCAGTGCAGTGGTGAGGACTTCCCTCATCCCTGCAGCAGGGTTTGTCTTGCTCAGGAGATAGGCAGAACTGACTCCAGCTTGGAGTCCTTGCCATGGGCTTCAGTCACTGACAGAAACAAAGCTAGGGGAGACTTTAGATAAATAAAACTTTCCAGCTCACCCAACAGCTTCAAAGCTTGCAAATAGCTTCTGGAATTGCAAACTCCATCCTTAGTTCTTTGTAGGACACAAGGGACCCTTCAGCTCTGCCACTGCTAAGGAGGTAATGCTCAGCAGCCCCTTGGTGACTCTCCCAACACCAAAGCCTGGCACTGGGTGGTGCTTCCAGGCCTGAGGGAAAATGCTGCTTTGTGCCAAAGAAGCTTCAGAACTTGTTTACATGAGTAGCTGCAATACCAGACAGACCTTGAAGGACTCCTTGCTCCTCAGTGTTTCCCACTTGTCACCATCTTCTGGCAGCTTTGAGTTGCTTTGCCTCTTGTGACAGTACCTTGGCACTGCTGCTGCGATCTGCTCCTCTTGGGGTGGGCTTGGAAGAAAGAGGATTTCTGCTTCCTGGTACTAAAAACTAGAGAAGTTCAGCTGCTGCAAGTACGAGGCTGTGGACCTCTGGAACTCCAGGTATGGTTGGGTTTACCTGGAGGAGGCTCAAGATGATCAAGAGGAGGCAACCAAGATGGTCCAAGGGCTGGAGCACCTCTGTTATGGAGACAGAGTTGGGGCTGTTCAGCCTGGAGAAGAGGAGGCTCCAGGGAGACCTTAGAGCAGCCTCCCAGGATTTGAAGGGGCTTCTGGAGGGCTGGGGAGGGACTTCTGGAAGAGGCATGGAGTGACAGGAGGAGGGGGAATGGCTTCAGAAGAAGCTGGATTGAGATGAGCCATTTGAGTGCAATTCTTCTCATGAGGGTGGTGAGGCTCTGAGGCAGGTTGCCCAGAGCAGGCATGGAAGCTCCAAGCCTAGAGGTGTTCAAGGCCAGGTTGGAAGGGGCCTTGAGCAAGCTGGGCTGGTGGGAGGTGTCTCTGCCCACAGCAGGGGGCTGGAGCTGGGTGGTCTTCAAGGTCCCTTCCAACCCAAAATAGCGTGGGGTTCCAAGACAGCTCAGCTCTCCAGCCTGCAGTGCTGGAGGTGGTTGTGCCCAGGGCAGTGTGAGCAGCTGCTGATGCCATCTCAATGCAGACTTTTAAAGCAGCTTAGCAGAGTCCACCAGACCTCCTCTTTCAAGCCCTCCTGCACCCACCAGTTAATTTCTGTGTAATAAAGTCTGGCAAAGCCTTTGTGCAGTGTCAGAACCTCCATGGCTCCATCTGGTTGTGTTGCTGTGCTCTCAGGGCAGGTGAGGCAGGTCACTGAATGCTGGTTTACAAAATCAGATGTCTTGTGACTGAGTTTTGTCCTCTCCCTGGAGGTCTTCAAGGCCAGGCTGGATGATGCCCTGAGCAAGCTGGCTTGGTGGGAGGTGTCCCTGCCCATGGCAGGGGTTGGGGCTGGATGGGCTTGAAGGTCCCTTCCAATCTAACCCTTTCTAGGATTTGATGACTACAGGTCCACCCTAGGACAGTGTAGGTGGAGGTGCAGTGGTTCCATGGGCCTTGTCTGCTGCTAAGCCCTCTCTGCATCCCACCACACCAGGTGTGTGCAGGGGGCTGTCCTCTGTCCCCCTCAGCTGTGTTTGCTGAGGGCTCTCTTCGTGGAGCTGCTGCTCTGAGGTCTGTGTCTCATTAACTGGAGTCTGCTGTGTGGTCTGGCCTTGCTGTGGGCTTCTGGGGATCAGTTTGTGCCTAGGAGCTCAGCTCTGTGTGTCCTCCTTGGCCCTGAATGCTCACCACTGCCCCACGGCACTGAGGCAGTGCCCAGGCTCTGCTTTTGGTCCTGCCCTGCCATGAGTGTTGCACATCAATTAAACATTTTGTACCATGGCTAATCACTGCTGCTTGTCTGTTTTCATCACTAGGACAAGACAAGGGCCACGATTTGCTGAGCTCACAGCCAAGGCTTGGCTCTCAGAACATGGAGATGTTTGTCTGGCTCTGTTGTTTTCCCTGTGGTCCAGAGCCTGCTGCTGCCCTTGCCTTGCTCTCAGGCCCTAAGAGGTTGCAGCCAGGTGGGGGTTGGTCTCCTCTCCCTAGTATCAGGGGATCAGACAAGAGGAAATGGCCTCAGATTGCACCAGGGGAGGGTTAGATTGAATATTAGGAACAATTTCTTTGCTGCCAGAGTGGTCAGGGACTGGCGCAGGCTGGCCGGGGAGGTGTTGGAGTCCTCATCCCTGCAGGTGTTCCAGAAAGCTGTGGCTGTGGCACTTGGGACTGTGGCTCAGTGGCCATGCTGGGGTTGGGTCGATGTTGGCCTGGCTGGGTCTCAGAGGGCTCCTCCAACCCAAACAGTGCTGTGATCGTTGAGGCTGTAATGTAATGGAGGGGTTAAAATTAGGTGATCTCGAAGGCTCTTTCCACTCCAAACCAGTCTGTGATTCCAAGTCTATTCCCTGATGCCATAAAGTCTTTTTACAACTGAGCCATGGGGATGAAAATGAGGAGGAATCATCCTTCTGGAGGAAAAGGGCCAGCCCCGTGCCTGGGGAGCAGGCTTTGGAGTCAGGACCAGCACTGAGCTCATCTGATGAGGCTGAGCTGCCAGCAGCTGAGAAAGACACCAGAAGGTGGTCCTGGGGCTTGGATTTCTGCTCTGTAAACATGCAGGGTTTAAAAAGGCCGAAATGCCTCATGGCGGTCAGGACCAGAGGATGCCAGCAAGGTGATCCGAGGGCTGCAGCAGCCCTGCTAAGGAGGCTGCTGAGAGAGATGGGGGTCAGCCTGGAGAAGGCTGCAGGAGACCTCAGCGCAGCCTGCCGCTGCCTGAAGGGCTGCAGGGGAGGGACTGCTGACAAAGGCCTGGAGCGGCAGGACGAGCGGGGATGGCTTCAGACTGGCAGCANTCGCAGCCGCCGGGGGCTGTGAGCGCGGCGGGAGCCGAGCGGCCGCGGGCACCCTCGCGGGCGGAGGACGATGTGAGGCGGCGGGAAGATGAAGCCCAGCGCCGCGGAGGCCGCCGACAGAGCAGCGCGTCCCCGTAAGCGGGGGTGGCCCCGGGGGAGCCGCCGCGGCCCGGGGAAGGCTTAGGGCTGAGGGGGAAGGTCTGGGCCGTTCCCGCCGCGGCCCGGGGCCGCCTTCCTACCTCCCGCACGGCCTCGGGGCCGGGCCCTGGAGCTGGGCCTCGGGCTGGCTGCGGGAGCGTCGGTAGCGCTGGTGAGGGGTGGGAGTTACGCCGGGGAGCGAGTGCCTGCCGGACAGCCAACCGCGGGGCTCGGCCGGCTGCTGCGGGGCAGGAACCGGCCAGGCTGCGGCCTCGGGGAGGGCTCCGCACGGGCAGGGCTCGGCGCTGTCAGCAGCACGCGTGGAGGGCGCTAGGCCCAGGGCTAACGCATTCGCTTCGCTCTCGCTACAGCACTGCTCGCTCACCCCAGGCTTGCAGGCATCCCGAAGGAGCTTCTTTCCCAGCCTTAATTCCCGTCCTTAGGCCGTTAATGTTTGAGCTGGCATCCCGTGTGAGATGCCACAGCACAGCCGTGCTGGCTGTGACCCCACATCCCATCCCTGGTCACCCCTGCAGCTTCGCTTGCACACCAGCTCCTCACCCATCTTTTCTCCTTAGATCCAGACCCACACTGCCCTGAGCCTCTCTGGTTTCCTTTTCCCCCTAGCTTTTCTGTCTCCGAGGTTGCACAAAGCTGGCTGCTGTGCCCTCATGTTTGCAGCCACAGAACCTTGCAGCACAAAGCTGGCTGCTGTGCCCTCATGTTTGCAGCCACAGAACCTTGTAGCACACAGCTGGCTGCTGTGCCCTCATGTTTGCAGCCACAGAACCTTGCAGCACACAGCTGGCTGCTGTGCCCTCATGTTTGCAGCCACAGAACCTTGCAGCACACAGCTGGCTGCTGTGCCCTCATGTTTGCAGCNGAGCTGCCAGCAGCTGAGAAAGACACCAGAAGGTGGTCCTGGGGCTTGGATTTCTGCTCTGTAAACATGCAGGGTTTAAAAAGGCCGAAATGCCTCATGGCGGTCAGGACCAGAGGATGCCAGCAAGGTGATCCGAGGGCTGCAGCAGCCCTGCTAAGGAGGCTGCTGAGAGAGATGGGGGTCAGCCTGGAGAAGGCTGCAGGAGACCTCAGCGCAGCCTGCCGCTGCCTGAAGGGCTGCAGGGGAGGGACTGCTGACAAAGGCCTGGAGCGGCAGGACGAGCGGGGATGGCTTCAGACTGGCAGCAGCTGGACTGAGATGAGGAAGCAATTCCTGCCCAGGAGGGTGGGCAGGCACTGGGACAGGTTGCGCAGAGCAGCGGTAGAGGCTCCGAGCCTGAGACTGTTGCGCTCCTCGGAAGAGCCCCTGCCGCTGCGCGGGGCCGGGCTCAGACACAGCCTCCCCGGCTCTCTACCGCGCCGGCAGGCAGCGAGCGGCCCCGGCCCTCGAGGTGAGGCCTGGCTGCTGTCAGCCCCGCTCCCGCCTGCCGCCCGCGGGCCTCTTGCGCTGCCCCGTGCCGGAGGGGCCCGCCCGCAGCGCCCGCGCGGCTCGGGGGAGGGGGCGGA
>WBNM01040227.1:61042-94559 GCA_013399055.1 Ramphastos sulfuratus
AGCTGGCTGCTGTGCCCTCATGTTTGCAGCCACAGAACCTTGCAGCACACAGCTGGCTGCTGTGCCCTCATGTTTGCAGCCACAGAACCTTGCAGCACACAGCTGGCTGCTGTGCCCTCATGTTTGCAGCCACAGAACCTTGCAGCACACAGCTGGCTGCTGTGCCCTCATGTTTGCAGCCACAGAACCTTGCAGCACACAGCTGGCTGCTGTGCCCTCATGTTTGCAGCCACAGAACCTTGCAGCACACAGCTGGCTGCTGTGCCCTCATGTTTGCAGCCACAGAACCTTGCAGCACACAGCTGGCTGCTGTGCCCTCATGTTTGCAGCCACAGAACCTTGCAGCACACAGCTGGCTGCTGTGCCCTCATGTTTGCAGCCACAGAACCTTGCAGCACGAGAAGCCTTCTGCTCCCTCTCCCATCTCTGGATTTCAGGGAGGGAGAGAAGCAGCCGAGAGACTGTTGGATGTTGGCTTTTTGTCTCCACAGAGGCCTGCTCGCTTCCTGCAGCAGCCCCCCCTGAGAGCTTCTCCAGGAGAGAGTCAGTGAGGAGGGAAGGGGAGTGTAAAGCATGGCAGCTTCTGTCTCAGGCACTGTTTAGAAGTGGACTCCTGTGGGACCACAGAAGATAACATTTCTTTCACCTCCTGACGTTGTTCTAGCTTCCAGTTCTATGGGGACTCGATGAGTTGCAGGTCACTTCTGTGTATTTAGGACGTCTTCCTTGCAGCCTCCCCTGGAAATCCTACCTTTGTGTCCACCACATTCTTTGGCAGCAAGCTACACAGGGTTGCCCAGTGGCAGGGAGAATCAGTTCCTGCTTTTTGTTTTGAATTTGACTCCTGGTTTTGTTTGGTGCCTCCTAGTTCTGCTGGAATAGGCTGTTTGGGCCATTTTTAGTTTGCTCTTCTTAATTTTGCGTCTCTCTCTTCATTTTCCCTTGAATCATTGACTCTGCAGACTGATAAACAATGTGCAATGCCTTTGGTCATTCCTGTTACTCCCTGGCAGGCTGTGTTTAAGGTGTGACAGAGTCCTGCGTTTTTGGGGTAGGATGATAAAACCACCCAGTTTATTTTCAGGCCATTAGCAATTCCCTTCTGGGTTTTTGCTTGCCAACCAGCATTGAGCTGATTCCTCTTGTGGGGAACTCTACCACACCCCAAGATTTCTCTTGAGGTCTGAGGCTTCTAGGTTTTATTTGCTGATTTAAATGTCTAACATGAGATGTTTGCCTGTGTGGAGAGCTCTGTGTGGAGCATCAGGGAAGTTCATCAGCACAGTTTAATTTCATTCTGGGTCTTAGGGTAAGATTCCCTGGGACAGGAGTGGTTATGACCTTCAGGCTTAGTTTTCCTGCAGCTTGGGTGGGTGCTCAAAATTCAGATAAATAGGAGGATCTGGGTCTTGTGTTTCTTGATATTTCAGGTACTTCTGACTGTTCTTCTGCTGTTGTCACCCTTTTTGTTTCAGAGGAATAAGAGATGGTCCTAAAATGGTGTTTTTGTGATTCTCAGTGACTGTGCAAGCAGAGCATGCCCTGTGGAGCAGAGATAGCAAATAGGTGCTGAACTGAGTGAGGAAAGTGATGGGGTTGTGTGACAGCAGAAATAAAAAGCCTCAGTTTGGGATCTGATACTAAAAAGAATCCTTTCAGGGTTACAGCTGGTGTTGTTAATGCCTTGGATTTGACATGTTTCACATCCTGAGCTTTGGCTCCTGCAGCGTGGGCAGCAGGGGCTGGGAGGGGATCCTGCCCCTCTGCTCTCCTGAGACCCTACCTGCAGTGCTGGGGCCAGCAACACAAGCAGGACATGGAACTGTAGGAGCAGGGCCAGAGGAGGCCACCAAGGTGATCCAAGGGCTGCAGCAGCTCTGCTGTGGGGACAGGCTGGGAGAGTTGGGGCTGTGCAGCCTGGAGAAGAGAAGGCTGCAGGGAGACCTCAGAGCAGCCTGCCAATACCTGAAGGGACTCCAGGAGAGCTGGGGAGGGACTTGTGACAAAGGCCTGGTGTGACAGGAGGAAAGGGGATGACTTCAGACTGGCAGCAGCTGGACTGAGATGAGCCATGAGGAAGCAATTCCTGCCCATGGGGGTGGTGAGGCACTGGGACAGGTTGCCCAGAGCAGCTGTGGAGTCTCCAAGCCTGGCACTGTGCATGTTTGATGAGGCCTTGAACAACCTGCTCTAGTGGGAGGTGTATGTGCCCATGGCAGGGCCTTGCAACTGGATGGTCTTGAAGGTCCCTTCCAATGCAAGCCAGTCCAAGCTGTGACTGTGTTTCTAAGCCCTGTTTTGCATGGAAGTTTGCCTTGTCCATTTCCACAGTGAGGAGCTTTTCTTTTTGACCAGAAAAACTCAACCCCAGGCCTGTTTAAATTCACTTCTGTTTTTTTTCAGCAGATGGAACTCAAGGAAAAGCAGAAAGGACAAAATCTGCTCTGAAGAGTGTGAAAAAAGACACAGGGAAAACAGAGACACTGAAGTTGAAGCCCCTCACTGGGAAGGTTTTTTACCTGGATATTCCTTCACATGTCATCTCTGAGAAGATAGGAAAGGACCTCAGAGAGCTGGGAGGGGTAAGTGCCTGAGCAGAGAACTGTGGAAGTGGAAGGAAGTCCACATGTGGGGAATGTCTTCTCCATCTCCCCCGTGCCTGCTTTTTAGCCTGGTTTCTGTTTCACATGTGGTGGTTTTTGTTTGTTGTGGTGTTTGATAGGAGCAGCTATCAACAAATGATTTCGTGGGAGTTTTCTTGGCTCAAAGCAGCTTTGCCAGTTGTAAACAAAGTTTGTTTTCAGCTGATTATTCCTGTCCTTATCCACATTCCCTAAGTTTCATTCTTTGAGGTGATTTTTTTTTTCCCTGCTGCCTTTGAGTACATTGACACTTTGACATCTTCCAGCCAAAAGCTGTTCTTCTGAACCTTGAATAAAGAAATGTTTGGCATCTGCTTCATGAAAATCAGGAGCTCCAGGAAGCACTTTCTGTCCAGACCACACCAAGGAGTATTTGGAAAGGCCCTTTTTTCACTCAGACATTTTCTAAATGTCTTAATGCTTTATTTTTTTATTCTCCTGATTCTTCCATGTGGAAGAAAAGAAATACTTTGATACAAGCAGGTACAGGAGATCACAGGAACATGAGCAGTGCCATGGCTTAGTCCCACTGAAAGCTCAAGTTTTGATTTAGTGAAGCCTTGTGTAGGGTCCAGCAGCTGGGGAAGAACAACCCCATGGGTCAGCACAGCTTGGAGGCTGAGCTTTTGGAGAGCTGAGTCCAACCATCCTCTGACTCTACCAAGGCTGGGGCTAAGCCATGACCCTCAGCACCACACCTCTGCCTCTTGGAAACACCTCCAGGGATGGGCATTCAGCCACCTCCCTGGGCAGCCTGTGCCAGGCTGAGAGAGCCCTTTCAATGGTGGAGCTCTGGGGAAAAGGACCTGGGAGTCCTGGGGGACAGCAGACTGACCAGGAGCCAGCAGTGTGGCCTTGAGAAGGCCAAGAGCATCCTGGGCTGCTTCAAGAAGAGTGTGGCCAGCAGGGCAAGGGAGGTTCTGCTGCCCCTCTGCTCTGCCCTGGTGAGGCCACATCTGTAGCATTGGGTCCAGTTCTGGGCTTCCCAGTTCAAGAGGGACAGGAACTGGCTGGAGAGGGGACAGCAGAGGGCTACAAAGCTGCTGAGGGGCCTGGAACATCTCTGTGGTGGGGAAAGGCTGATGGAATTGGGGCAGCCTGAGGGGGATCTGGTCAATGCTGATTAATACTGCAAGGTGGGTGGCAGGAGGATGGGACCAGGCTTTGTTCAGTGATGCCAGGACAAGGGGTAAGGGGTACAAAGTGGCACACCAGAAGTTAATCTGAACACAAAGAGGAACTTCTGTAATTCAAGGCTGCTGGAGCTCTGAAGCAGCTGCCCAGAGAGGTGGTGCAGTCTCCATCTCTGGAGGCATTCCAAGCCCACCTGGATGTGTTCCTGTGTGACCCTCTCCAGGTGACCCAGCCTTGGCAGGAGCTTAGACTCACTGTAAACTGATTTTTTTCCTTGCCTTGTTATGTTGTTTCTCAAATTCCTGTAATTGGAAAGTGTTTCAATGGTTCAAAGAATAATAATTGAGGCAAAACAAAAGTCTTTGGGCAGAGATGACAAATTTAGAATTTCAGTGAGATGAACTTAGAATGCTGCTAAACACTGGTAGCAAATGCTACTACATGGTGTACTACTAGGTGTTCCTGCAGTTCAGCTGCAGTTTCCATCCAGAGCATGAGAAGTTAGAAAGCTCTTTAATTCAGTGCTTTTGAACTTGGTTATTCTTAAAGTTTGAGTAAAGCTGAGTTGCTCACTCTCTGTCCTGACATCATGATTTGCTTTCTGTCTTTCTCTGTAGAGAGTGGAAAGTTTCCTTAGTAAAGACATCAGCTATCTGGTGTCTAACAAGAAGGAGGCCAAATTTGCACCCAGCCTTGCTCAGATTTCTCCTGTTCCCAGCCCAGAGTCTGCACACCATGGAGGGAACAGCTCCCCTCACCCCAGCACCTGCAGAGAGCGACAGGAGGGGACTTCATTCAAGGTGGTGGACACAGTAAGTGGCTGAGGAATGGTGCTGCAAGTGGGGCACAGCCCATGGGATCTGCTCCTGCAGTTCTGCTCCTGTCTGCTTTCCTCTGCTCTTGGCTGAGGCAGGGCTTGTGGTGGTGGCTTTTTAACAGATCAAGCATGAAGCTAGGCCAGGCTGAACTGGCAGTCCTGGCTAACTGGATAGGCTCTAAGGTCCCTTCCAACCCAAACCATTCTATGGGACTGTGAATCTGTGTTTGGTTGGAAGGGACCTTCAAGTTCATCCAGTCTCAACCCCCTGCCTTGGGCAGGGACACCTCCCACCAGCACAGCTTGCTCAGGGCCTCATCCAGCCTGGCCTTGAACACCTCTAGGGAGGGGGCAGCCACAACCTCCCTGGGCAACCTGTGCCAGTGTCTCCCCACCCTCACTGGCAAGGATTTCCTCATCTCCAGTCTCAATCTCCTCTCCTCAAGCTTCAATTAAGCTGAGTTTCATAAAGTACTAAGAAGTCTCTCCTGCAATAAGCAGAGCAGGCTAAAACCTGCTCTGATAGTGTGTGGCTGACTTGTAATTAAACACTGAGGTGGTTATGTTTGACAGCTGGATCAGTATGGAGAGGCTTCTGCTGGTGCCCAGAGGTTCCTGTCTCTTCAGCAGCACAGCCCATTCCTGTCTAGCTGCTGTGCTGTTGGCAGTGCAGATGCCTGCAGAAGATGAGCAGGGGGATGGAGCTTGGGACAGGCTGGGAGAGTTGGGCTGTGCAGCCTGGAGAAGAGAAGGCTGCAGGGAGACCTCAGAGCAGCCTGCCCGGACCTGAAGGGGCTGCAGGAGAGCTGGGGAGGAACTTGTGACAAAGGCCTGCAGTGACAGGAGGGAGGGTGATGGCTTCAGACTGGAAAGAGCTGGATTGGGATGAGCCATGAGGAAGCAATTCCTGCCCATGAGGGTGGGGAGGCACTGGGACAGGTTGCCCAGAGCAGCTGTGGAGGCTCCCAGGCTGGCAGTGTTGAATGGCAGCTTGGCTGGGACATTGAGCAGGCTGGGCTGGCAGGGGTGTCTGAAAAGGGACTACCTGTGGGACTGGGGTTTGGGCTTGCTTTCCCCCCAACTCTACTGACCCTCACCTTGTGGGGAGGGTGCAGATTACTGAACACCAGCAGTACAGTAACCCAGAGGAGGCTCAGCTATAATCTGGACTGGTTGGGAGCAGTGTTCACTCTCCTGCCTGCTGGGGCTTGAAATGAGCTCTGACTGTCTCCAACTCTGTCCCTGTTGTCACTCAGGTGCGCATGAGCAGAGGAAGGTCCCTGGTTGAGAAGGCAATCAAAGAGCAGGTAAACCAAGAGAAGTCATGCCTGGGGCTGTGCTCCTCCAGCAGGCAGGTCCTAGCAAGGTTGTTCTTGGTGGCCTAGGAGAGAAGTCTCTCATGGAATGCTTTGGCAGAAGTCAGGGAATTCTCCTAAGTAAAACTGTCAGGTCTTGGTTCCTGAATGCTTCCTAAAGAATTCAGACTCCAGAGAGTCATCTGCCAGTGGATCAGCAGTGCTAACAGAGCTGGGATTTGGGAGGTGCTCATAAAGGCCTTCAGTAGCTGTCTGTGCTCTGGATTCCAAAGGAGGTAGGCCTTGAGCAGAGGAGGAGAGGAGGAAACTATCTACAGCTCCCTGGCAGGAGGCTGGAGTAAGGTGGGGGTTGGGCTCTTCTCCCCAGGGACAAGTGACAGGAGGAGAGGAAATGGCCTCAAGTTGCCCCAGGGCAGGGTTAGGTTGGACATGAGAAGAAACTTCTTGCCTGAAAGGGCTCCCACAGCCTGGCACAGGCTGCCCAGGGAGGTGGCTGAATGCCCATCCCTGGAGATGTCTCCCAGAGGCAGAGCTGTGGTACTGAGTGCCATGGCTTAGCCCCAGCCCTGGCAGTCAGAGCATGGTTGGGCTGGGTGAGCTGAAAGGGCTTCACCAACCCAGATGATTGTGTGATTCAGTGAAGTTAAATTCACTACCTTCAGAACTCAGTTACTGTGAAATGTGCCAACAGAGAGCAGTTTGGGCTTTATGAAATGTTAGAGACCTTCTGATGAGGACAGGGAGGTGAAGAAGCCAGATGAGGTGAGCCAGTCTTTGACAAGAAGCAGAGCATCTGTGGTTTGATCTCAGCTTCCATCTCACCTGTTGTGATGGATCTGTGATGATTTACATCATTACCATATGTTGCTTTAAGTTATTCATGTGCTGTATTGTTTGCAGGACCTAATCCCCTCTGGCAGCATCCTGTCCAGTGCTCTCAGCTGGGGAGTGAAGATTCTTCATCTTGATGGTAAATGTTTGTGTTCAGTGAAGCTTAACTTGAACTTCCACCATGCTGAATTCAGCAGAGACCTCCCCAGAAATAACCTCCCTGGCCTCACTCTTTTTTTTTTTTTTTTTTTTTGCCAGATATGAAGAACTACATTGAACAAAAGAAGAAGGAGCTCTACTTCCTCAGGAGGCCAGGCAGTGCTTCCAAAGATGTGGTGAGTGGCTCTTTGCAGCTCAAAAAAACCCCACTTTGCTGACATTCCTAGTGACAGAGGCTCAGTAACCCAGAGCCATGGGTTGGAAAAGGCCTCTGAGATCATCCTGTCCAACCCCACCAGCCTGTGGGGCTCACAGCCTTCCTTGTCAGCAAGCCTTGCCCCTGCTCACTTCTCCACAGCCTAGTTTAGTTTGTGAATTGATTGAAATCATCTGCATGGTAACATGCAGAGCCTTGCTCTTGCAAAGGGTGTCAAGGATCAGAAGTCCTGAGCTGTCTGAAGTGTCACAGAATCATAGAATGGCATGGGTTGGAAGGGACCATGGGCAGGGACATCTTCCACCAACCCAGCTTGCTCCAGCCAACCTGCCTTTGAACAGTGCCAGGCTTGGAGCCTCCACAGCTTCCCTGGGCAACCTGTCCCAGTGCCTCACTACCCCCGTGGGCAGGAATTGCTTCCTCATGGNGTCTTTTAATTTGTCTTTTGTGCCCCTTGAGCAGGCAGGCTGAAGAACCCCTTTGTGAAGGTGGAAGACAGGAGCCGGTGAGTGCTGTGCTGTGCATGCAGCATTCTGGTTCTCAGACTTGAGAAGTTCACAGGCACTGAGCATGCCTTGAGGAAATGCTCTTCACCTTTCCATTTCCNCCCTCCTTTCCTCTCTCTCCTCATCACTCCTATTCACAGTGATGTTTAATCTTCTCTCTCTTTTTCCTTCAACAGATAAAACAAGTTCCTGCTCCCAAGTCCAAAAGTGAGTGTTGCAGAGTTTCCACAGCCTTTGCTTCTGCCTTAGCTTCTGCAGGCTTCAAACTGGACTGTAGCACTCAGCTGAACACTTCCAGCCCAAACTGATTTCAGTTGGAAGGAGCTTTCAAGATCATCCAGTTCCAACCCCCTGCCTTGGTGGGAGTGTTCACTCAATTATTTTATACGAATTATTTGCTTCAAATGTAATTATTTTATTCCAAAAGAATTGGCTTATTTATTCACCTACTGGCCCAAGGAAGCATAAAGAAAAATAGGTTGCCTTTTTAGTTTGCCCTTTTAGTTTTGCCTTTTAGTTTTGCCTTTTAGTTTTGCCTTTTAGTTTTGCCTTTTAGTTTTGCCTTTTAGTTTTGCCTTTTAGTTTTGCCTTTTNTTTCTGACAGACATGTTGTCCTCTTTGTAAAAGGCAGCCAGGCCTCACCTCTGCCCTGAAGACAGGCTGAGGGGGCTGGAGGTGTGCAGCCTGCAGAGGAGAAGGCTCCAGGGAACCTCAGAGCTGCCTGCCAGTGCCTGAAGGGATCCTGCAGGAGGGCTGCTGAGGGGGTCTGTAGACAGGCCAGGGGGCAATGGTTTGGAGCTGAGGCAGAGCAGGGTGAGAGTGGAGCTGAAGAAGAAGTTGTTGAGTGTGAGGGTAGTGAGAGTGTGGCACAGGCTGCCCAGGGAGGCTGTGGCTGCCTCCTGCCTGGGGGTGTTGCAGGCCAGGCTGGATGAGGCCTTGAGCAGCTGAGTCTAGCTGAGAGGTGTCCCTGGGCATGGTGGGGAGGTTGGAGCAGAGGAGCTCTGAGCTCCCTTCCACCCTGAGCCATTCTGGGATTCAAAGCTTCTGAGAGCCAAACCTTGGAGAAGGTTTTGGCCCTGTTAGTGATTTGTGCTCTCAACTCTTCTGCCATCCCTGCTGGCTCTGCCACTGCCCCAGCCGGTACCGACCCTTCTACCTGCAGTTCCACATCTTCCCAGCGCTCAACTACTGTGTCCCAAAGCCCTGCAGCCCCTTCGAGGTGGAGAAGAAGCTTCCCTCTGCTCCGAAGCAAACTCAGCCTAAACAAAGGTTTGTTGCAAGCTTGTGGGTGGCCGGAGGAGGGGCACAGCTCTCTGAAGTGTTTCTCAAGTGGTTGTTCTCTGCAGGAATTGCTCTGATTTTGTGTGAGGTTTAACCCTAACAGCTCCTCCCTCTGTTCTAACTGCTGGTGTCTGTCTCTGTCCCCTCTTTCTCCTGTCTTTAGTCCTCTTTTTGGACACACAGATGCACACATCACAAAATGTGGCCTTCTCCTATCACTGTGGCTCAGCATAAGATAGTTTTTTCCTTTCTGCCACTGGTTTCTTTGTCCTCAACTTGGATGCTCTCCAGTAAGTACTTTGCAGGATGTGGATTTCTTCAGACTTCTTTTGCTGTTTGATTTTTTTTTCGAGTCAGGGATAGCAGCACATCTGGACTAACCTGCATGCTTGGTGCTCACCTGCAGACTCCCTTTCTCTGCCTCTCATCCTGCAGGAAACAGTATTTTGGGGGTTGGGGTTTTTGTTTTTTGGTTTTTTTTTTTTTTTTTTAGCTAATGTGGAAATTTTTCCTTGGTTTTCCTAAGAATGTAAATATTTAGATGAGGAATAAAATTGTTTATTGTAAGTGAGTAAGAAGGAGGTGAAAGGCAAACTAGAGCTCAGCTCCATCCCCAGGATCTCTTTGTCTGTTATTAGAAACAAACCAAACAGTGACAAGGACTGTGGGACCCCTCTTCATCTGCCTCAGAAGGACAAGAAGAAGAGAGGATATTGTGAATGCTGTGGGAAGAAATATGAAGATCTGTACACAGTAAGTGACAGCTTGGGGCTGTGATGCAGACATAGAATTGGTTGGGTTGGAAAACACACACCTGGCTGCAGGCGCCTCTCAGAGAGCTGCAGAGAGCAGTGAGCTCTGCCCTCCGCCTTCTCTTCCCCACACTATACACCCTCAGGGCCCTCAGCTGCGCCTCCCCAGCCCTGTTCTCCAGACCCTTCCCAGCTTCCTTGCCCTTCTCTGGACCTGCTCCAGACCCTCAATGTCCTTCTTCAGTGAGGCCCCAAAGCTGCCCCCAGCACTCCAGCTGTGGCCTCCCCAGTGCTGAGTGCAGGGCACAATCCTGCCCTGCTCCTGCTGCCCACACCAGTGCTGATGCAGGCCAGGCTGCTGGTGCCCTTCTTGGCCTCCTGGGCACACCCTGGCTCATCTGCAGCTGCTGTCACCCAGCACCCTGTGGTTGGGCACTTCCCAGCCACTCTGCCCCTAGCCTGCAGCCTTCATGGGGGGCCAAAGCCCTTGGTCTTGTTGAACCTCATCCCATGGGTGCGGCCTGGCCAGGTCCCTCTGCGGAGCCTCCCTGCCCTCCAGCAGACCAACCCTGCTACCCAATTTAGTGCCATCCACAGACTGCCTGAGGTTGCCCTTAATTCCCTCACCCAGACATTAACATTATAAGAGATTTTATCTCCTAAGAAGCAGCAAGTGAGGGCTTTTTCCTTCCCCTTGTAAATGCTAATTCTTGATGCTTCTGCCTTACAGCTGGAGGCAGCAGTTCCTTTCCCTGAGCCACTGCTGATCAATTAATGTCATTTAACTCTTGCTCCATGCCACTCTGTGACTTCTGTCTCCATATCTCTCTGTGACTTCTGTCTGCATATCTCTGCTGTTTCATTTATTTCATTTTTTTCCCCCTTTTCCTTTATTTCCAGCACCTTGAAAGTGAGCAGCACCAAACCTTTGCACAAAGCACAGAGTACAGAATCGTGGATGAAATAATCTCCAAGTTTGTTTATCAGTTTGTGGAGTACAAAGATGATGCCAAAAAACTTAAAAGGTAAGAATTTGAAAGACTTTAAAGACACTGAAAACGAAGATATTCAGTTGGGAAATTCTGCAGCTGATAAATTTGGTTTGGTGTGGTTTTTTTCATCCTGACATAAATCCCTGAAATTTGCAAAGCAAATTTCAGGGATTTATGTCAGGATGAAAAAAAAAAAAAAGAGAGAGAAAGAAAACAGAAATTATGGGGGAAAAAGAAATTAAAAGTGCAGATGGAATCAGAGGGAACTGAAAGCAACTGCCAAAAATATTAAGGTTGGGAAAAGACCTCTGAAATCATCCTGGAACTTGCCCAGGGAGGTCAGGAATGCCCCCAAACCATGGCCACACCTTTCTGGAACACCTGCAGGCATGGGGACTCCATCATCTCCCTGGGCAGCTTGTGCCAATCCCTGACCACTCCTGCAGCAAAGAAATTGTTCCTCATCTTCAACCTAAACCTCTCCTGGGGCAACTTGAAGGCCATTTCTTCTCCTCCTGTCACTTGTTCCTAGGGAGCAGAGCCCAACCCCAGCTGGCTGCAGCCTCCTCTCAGGGAGCTGCAGAGAGCAATGAGCTCTGCCCTCAGCCTCCTCTTCTCCACACTAAACACTCCCAGGGCCCTCAGCTGTTCCTCCCCAGCCCTGTTCTCCAGACCCTTCTCCATCTTCCTTGCCCTTCTCTGGACCTGCTCCAGCCCCTCCACATCCTCCTTGCAGTGAGAGCCCCAAAGCTGACCCCAGCACTCCAGCTGTGGCCTCCCTAGTGCTGAGTGCAGGGGCAGGGTCACTTCCCTGACCATCTACAACTGTTTTCTTGCAGGACCAAATGCAGCACAGGACATTTCCCTCCTGCCCTGGGCAGAGTGGCTCGGCCAGAGGAGCTGAAGGAGAGACTGCAGAGGCAGCAGATGGCCTTGGAAAGTTTCTCCTGGAAGGACTCAGCAGCCTGGGGGCTCAGAGGGGATCAGCAGCCTGCAGATGTCCAGCCCAGCTCCCTGCCAGCACCACCCCCTCCTGCTGAGTGTGTCTGTCCAGTTCTCCACTGCCACCTGCCACAAGCTTCTGAGCTAAGAAGTAAGTTGAGAAGCAGTGAAGCAAACATCCAAGCTGTTTGTTGCTGTGCTGCAAGCTGCACAGGGGCTGTGGCACAAGCACCCCATCAGAGAGATGCCCAGGCCTGCACAGAGAGCTTGCCTCAAGCTCATCAGCTGCTCAGAAAAGAACCAGAGGAGTCACAAGGAAAGCAAAAAGACTCACAGGGCCCTCAGCAAGGGGCCTGCTCCTTCTATGCTCATCTCCCAGCTGCAGATCTGGGTGAGAAGGACAAGAACCTGTTGCTGCCCAAACGAAAATTAACCAGCACAGCATCTCTGCCAGCTAAGTGCCTGAGAAAAGCAGCTGCCCAGCCTGTGCCTGCTGAGAGGCAGGGTGACCTCAGAGAGAGCCATCAGCAGGGCCTGCTGCTGGAGCCTGAGGGGCCTGATGCTGCTGCAGACAGAGACCTGGGGGAGCAGGGTGCTCAGAGCTCACCCTCTGTGAAGCTGCACAGGAAAGTGAAGCTTTGCCTGGGGAGAAACAAGAGAGAACAGCGGAGGCAGAAGGTGGAGCTGTGCCCAGAGCAGCATCCAGAGGCTCTGTCAGCTCCTGAGGAGAAGAGAAGCTCCTGCAGCTCACCAGTGCAGGCCCTCCTGGAGCTGTTCCAGACCAGTGAAAGGAACTCAGAGTTTGGAGGTTTCTCAGGTGATGCTGAGAGCAGAGGTTCCACAAGCACAAAGGATCGCTGGGAAGGGCAGAACAGCAACATCCCATGGTCATTATTCTCCTTTTCATCCTCATCCCCCTTTGTTGGATTTTAATGCTGCTTTATTTAATAGAAAGATTTCCCAAATAAACTTGCAGATTGGAGATTTTTCTTCCTGGAGCCTTTGCTTGCTGTGGGGCAGTGGACAGAGACTTGACTTTGCAAGGTTCTGGCTGTGCTAAGTGTGACAGTCTGTGGGGCTTTGTCAGTCCCACTGGAAGCCTTTGAGTTGGGCTTGAAGCTGTTGCTGGGCAGCAGCAGTTGGTAGGATGGGAGCTGCATGCGGGTAGGGCAGGGGACTGAAGTCGTTGGTTAGCTGTAGGCTGTGATAAATACCTGGGTGAAGGCAGCTGTGCAACAGGCACTGCTGGGGGCTGGGCAAGGTTTGCTCCTTCCTCTTCCTCCTGCTGCTGACTTAGGAGAGAGTGCCCAAAACAAAAGGCTTTTGCTCTCAGCATTTTTTTTTTGCCTCCTAAAATTTTCTGAGGAGCCTC
The DNA here is from genome assembly GCA_013399055.1 of Ramphastos sulfuratus. Classification (NCBI taxonomy): domain Eukaryota; kingdom Metazoa; phylum Chordata; class Aves; order Piciformes; family Ramphastidae; genus Ramphastos; species Ramphastos sulfuratus. The sequence goes on from WBNM01040227.1 coordinate 74,004, forward strand.
TGTGGTCACAAGGAAATGGGATTAGGGAGGCCTGTGTGGGGTTTTTGGCTGCTCTGACAGAGAAGTAACTGAAGACAGACTAAACCCAGCTGTCTGGGGTGTCCTAAGGTCACAGCCTGGCTTGGGTTGGAAGGGACCTTCAAGTTCACCCAGCCCCAACCCCCTGCCATGGGCAGGGACACCTCCCACCAGCACAGCTTGCTCCAGACCTCATCCAGCCTGGCCTTGAACACCTCCAGATGTGGATCCTCCACAGTATCTTTGGCCAACCTGTGCTAGTGCCTCACCACCCTCATGGGGTGGAATTTTCTCCCCATGTCTCATCTCAGTCTTCCAGTTTGAATCCATCACCCTTTGTCCTCTCAGTCTTCTGCTTTCCTGGAGGCATCCTTCGAATCCTGGAAGGCTACTCTGAGGTCACCCTGAAGCCTTCTCTGGGCTGAACAAGCCCAGCTCTCCCATCCTGTCCATAGCAGAGTCCTCCAAATTCCTTCTACACTGGAAGTGTTCTTAAAGACTGGAACAGGCTCTCAAACTCTGCCAAGGCTGGGGCTAAGCCATGGCACTCAGCACCACAGCTCTGCCTCTTGGAAACACCTCCCGGGATGGGCATTAGGCCACCTCCCTGGGCAGCCTGTGCCAGGCTGTGAGAACCCTTCCAGTGGAGAAGTTCCTTCTCTGTCCAACCTGAACCTCCCCTAGTGCTGCTTGAGGCCCAGAGAAGTTGTGAGCAGCTCTCCAGCGACCATTGCTTTGCCAGTGAGCAGTGTGTGGAATTTTCTGACACACTGAGGCCAGCTCCAGTCCCTGAGCAAGCAGTCACAGCTCTGCCCCACGCTCACAACATGTCCTCCACCTCCTGCCAAGCACAGCCTGCACGTCCCCAGCATCTCCCTCAGCCCCAGCTGCACGGGAGGGAAGCCTGGAAAGCATAAACCAGAGTGGCAATGGGTCAGGAGAGAGAGGTAAAGAGAAAACTGGCTCTGAGTAGATAGCAGCTTTGAGGAAGGTACTGTGGGGCCCTAACTCTCTCAGCCCAGAGCTGCTCCATTCTCTGCTCAGCTTCTATGGACCTTCTTCGGACCTGCTCCATCAGGTCCATGCCCTTCTTGTGTTGAGGGCTCCAGAGCTGGCCCCAGCCCTGCAGGTGAGGTCTCAGCAGGGCAGAGGGGCAGGATCCCCTCTCTCCATCTCTGGCCACACTGCTTTGGATGCTGCCATTGGCATTCTGGGCTGCTAGTGCCCACTGCTGGCTCCTTTCCAGCTTCTGCCCCACCAGCACCCCCCAAGTCCTTCTCTGCAGAGATGCTCTCAATCTCATCACCCCCAGTCTGCACTGGTCTCTAGGATTGCCCTGACCCAGATGCAGGACCTTGCACTTTGTCTTATTGAACCTGCTGAGATTCTCCTCAGGCCTCCTCTCCAAGCCTGCCCAGGTGCCTCTGGCTGGCCCCATCCCAGCCCTCAGTCCTGCCAAGCACAGCACTCAGCCTGGGGTCCCTGCAGACCTGCTGAGGCTGCCTCAGCCTGGCTCTCTCTATCGCTGATGGAGAGATTGATCAGCAGCGGTCTCTGATCCCAGGGCACTGCGGTGCCAGGGCTCCCCTCGGGGCGGGGGCGGCCGCGGACACTGCGGCGCTGGCCCCGCGGCTGCCCCTCCGCTCCCTCCCGCCCCGGCGGCTCCCGACTACATTTCCCAGCACTGCCCTGTGCCGAGCGGGCTCTGCGGGGAGCCTCTCGCCATCATCTGCTCTCCCTCGCAGAGAGAGGGGGGCTCGGCGGGGCGGAGCTGGGCAGCCGCGGCCCCGCAGCCCCCTTTCGCCGGCTGCGGGAGGGCGGTGAGGGGGGCACCGCCATGCGGGCTGCCGCCTGCCTGCTCTGCCTGGCGCTCTGCGCCCTGCCCGCTGCCCCAGGTGAGCGGGGCCGACCGGCGGGGACCCGGGGCTTGGGGCGGGGGGGGATGATGCTGCGCCCAGGGCCCCCGGCGGCGGAGCCCAGGCCGGGAGCGGGGGGCGCAGGGCTAACGGCTGCCTCCTCTCGCCTTGCCCAGGAGGCGCTGGGCCGGCGGCAGCGCCCTTGGGGCGGCGGGGAGAGTACCGCTTTGCCGAGCGGGAGAGCATCAGGCCGCTGCGGCTGGTCTCCGGCGAGGGCGGCGGCGGGGCGCGGAGGCCGGCGCTGAGTACGCGGGTGCGGAGCGGCCCGGCGCGGACACAGGTAGGAGCCTGCGGCGGGGGGAGAGCGGCAGGCGGCCCCGCAACCTGCCCCCCGCGGCCCAGAGGCCCCGGGACGAGCGCGGACTGGGGAGCGGCGAGGGGGCGAGGAGCCCTGCACCAGCGCAGCCCAGCCGTGTCCCCGCTCCGGCCGCTCCCGGGGAAGCCTCGGCGGTGCCGGTCCTGCCGCAGCGCTTCCCGGGCGCCTGCAAGCGGCCCCGGCGCCGGTCGATTTTCAGACCCCCCGGGGGTCCGCCGGTGCCCGCGGCGAGCTGCGGGAGTTAGCCGAGGGGAGTTGCGGGGCCGCTGCGGGAAGGCTGCGGCTGGCCGGGGGCTGGCGCAGAGGTGTGAGGCTGGGGGCGCTGCGGACGTGGACGTGGGGGTCAGTGGGAGCTGCTCGAAACGGGAGCTCGGCACTGCAGTGTGACCGGTGCCACCCCAGCGGGCACCTTCTCGGGTCTCAGTGTCCGCAGACCGAGCCCCACCGCTGCTACCCAACGCCCGCCCCAGCGCTGTGCCAAGGCAGGGATGCTGAGGTGGTGCAGCTCAGGGTGGGACATGGAAGGGGAGAAAGAGGTTGGGTCTGTGCTGCCGCGGGGGAGAATTCCAGTTGTGGAGGAAGAGTTTGAATCTTAGGAATGGTTAACGTTTGGGCAATGTTAGATGGAGACTGGAGATTAGGAGGAGATTCTTGGCAGTGAGGCTGGGCAGACACTGGCACAGGCTGCCCAGGGAGGCTGTGGCTGCTCCCTCCCCGGAGGTGCTCAGGGCCAGGCCGGGTGAGGCCTGGAGCAAACTGGGCTGTGGGAGGTGTCCCTGCCCGTGGCAGGGGTTGGACTGGATGAGCTCAGAGGTCCCTTCCAAGCCAACCTATCTGTGCCTCCATGAGCTGTCCGAGGCACCATTTTGTCTCCCTGGGACGTTCCTCCTTTAGGGCTCCCTGAGTTTACTCCTAAGGCTTCCTGTAAAACCTTTGTGTGGTGCTGCACGGTGAGAGCTCATCCTGGGCTAGCTCATGATGGCTGAGACCACTTTGAGAGCTCAGCTGGGTCACTGCCCAGGGCGACTGCTCAGGGTGACCGCTCAGGGTGACCCTGCTGAGGCTGAGGAGTTGGACTCTGTGATTCCTGCAGGTCCCTTCCAGCCCTCACCACTCTCTGATTCAAAGGGCATGAGTGTGGTTGGAGGTCTCTCCTGACACCCACCAGGAGCTGCAGGCCACTGCTGCCTCCTCTGCCAGCTGCCTACTGTCCCTTTCAGAGAGGAAAGGGATGGAGAAAATGGCCTCAGGCTGCTTCTCTGTCACTTGCAAGCTCTAAGCCCTGGCAGCTGGCATGGATTTGGTGCAGTTAGGCAATAAACTGCATCCTCACAGCCTGCTTGTTTATGTCTGGGGCAGAGGCTCGCAGACTCCTTTTGGCTGGGAGAGACCTCTCAGACCATTCTTGAGCTCTGCTGATGGAACTCTGTGTGAAGACTTTTTGGGCCTGGAGGCTCCACTTACCATAAAATATGATCCCAGAAGTTCCAAAATGGGTGCTTAGCCTTAAGAAAAACCAGGAAGAGAAGTCCTCAACCTTGTCAGCATTGCAGGGTCCCTTGGGGACCCTTGGGCACTGCCAGGCTCAGACCCTTTGTGAGATGACTGCTTAGAAAGCAACAGTGGCTGGGACTGGAGCTGGCCTTGGGATTCAGATCCCAGTCTGCAAGCACCAACCAACTTGCACTCACCAGCTCCTGTGCAGCCACACAGTCCTGGGATGGTTTGGGTTGGAAGGCAGAGACACTGGGACAGGCCACCCCCTCCCTGGAGCTGCTGAAGACCAGGCTGGATGGGTCCTGGAGCAACCTGGGCAGGTGGGAGGTGTCCCTGCCCATGGCACTAGGCTGGAAGGTCCCTTCCAACCCAACCCACTCCATGAGTCTGTCTCCTGCCTTGATTGCTCTTCAGCCCAGTGCTGTGCAGCTGCTCACAGCCCCCTTGGGCTGCAAAGAAACCGGAGCCCAGGAGTGCCATGGAGCCTGGCAGTGACTCTGTGGCACCAGGGAGTCAGAAGCCCAAAGTCCTGTCAGTTGCCAGTGTCCACTGTGGACTGCACATGAGGGCATTGCTGCCGTGGGGACCTGCCTGCTGCTGAGCTGCCAGCCCAGCCCTGCTGGCTGTGCAGAGCTGGCAGCTGGGGCTGTCTCTGCAGCAGACACCCCTGGAGTGTCCAGGGTGAGCTCACAAACTCTTTCCTGTGCTGGTCAGCAGTGAACCTGTGGTAAGGGCCCTCAGTCCTTATGGCAGTGGCCCAGGCCCAGCAAAGCAAACAATGCAGGTTGCTAGAGGAGAGACTCAACAAATGCTGGAGCAGCTCCCCCAAGCCTGAGAGCTCTGCCAGCCCTCAGCTCCAGCCCCTTCTGCCTTCTCCCAGCTCCCCGACCGGCGCTGCACTGCTCTGGCTCGGCTCCACCGCCAGCCTCTGGCAGAGCTGATGGTGCCCAGAGGCCAGGCCCTGCCCTCCCTGACCATCTTCACCTCCCTTTCTGCAGCGCCAGCCTGGGGCTTGTCTCGCTCTTGTCCAGCTCCTGCCCTCTCTGCAGCTGCAGCTTTCATCCAGGAATTAAAGGGATCTGATCCGATTTGAGGCAGCTCCTTCTGCCCAGCTCATCTCTGCCTGCTTTTATCTGTCTCCAGTTCTCAGCACAATTACACTGCTCAACACTAATTCCGCAGCTCCTTGGCCACCCCCTGCCTGTGCCAGCCCAGAGAGGGATCTCTGCTTCTCTGGGCACTGCTGCTGGCCCTACAGCCACCAGCTTCAGCCTCCTCAAGAAGCCTCCTCCCCAAACTACTTCACAAGGCCATGAGCTTTGAGTTGAAATCTGTGTTCCAGAGCAGATTTCTCTGTCCCTGATCCACAGACTGCCAGCTGTGGGTGGAACAGGGCATGGGATGGGCTATGTGGAGTCAGAGAATGGGTTGGGTTGGTAGGATCTTAAAGCCCATCCAGTTCCAGCTCCCTGCCATGGGACACCTCCCACCAGCACAGCTTGCTCAGGGCCACATCCAGCCTGGCCTTCAACACCTCCAGGCTTGGAGCCTCCACAGCTGCTCTGGGCAACCTGTCCCAGTGCCTCAGCACTCTCGTGGCCAAGAATTGCTTCCTCATGGCTCATCTCAGTCCAGCTGCTGCCAGTCTGAAGCCATCCCCACTCCTCCTGGCACTCCAGGCCTTTGTCACAAGTCCCTCCCCAGCCCTCCTCCAGTTCTCCTGCAGCCCCTTCAGGTCCTGGCAGGCTGCTCTGAGGTCTCCCTGCAGCCTTCTCTTCTCCAGGCTGCACAGCCCCAACTCTGCCAGCCTGTCCCCATAGCAGAGCTGCTCCAACCTCTGCTCACCTTCATGACCTCCTCTGGCCCTGCTCTCACAGTCCCATGTCCTTGTGATGGGGACTCCAGAGCCGGGCACAGGGTTGCAGAGGGGGTCCCATGGGGTACACACTCTTTGCAATCCCAAGTGACTCACTCATTTGCAGCCAAGGATTTCTTTGCCCTCCACAGTCTGTGGCACTTCTGAGCTGTTTGTGACCAAATGGCACAGTTCCACCTTTGGATTTGGGAGCAGGGCTCATGGATTTCCAAAATATCTTCTTATTGCTGATGATTGGCTCAGAGAAGCTCTGCTCTGCCATCCTGAGCTCATGGAGCTCTGCCTGCACTTGGTCACTGTATGAGATTCAGCAAGGCCAAGGGCTGGGTCCTGCCCTTGGTGCACAACAACCCCATGAAGGCTGCAGGCTGGGGGCAGAGTGGCTGGGAAGTGCCCAGCAGAGAAAGCCCTGGGGGTGCTGGGTGACAGCAGCTGCAGATGAGCCAGGGTGTGCCCAGGTGGCCAAGAAGGGCACCAGCAGCCTGGCCTGGATCAGCACTGGTGTGGGCAGCAGGAGCAGGGCAGGATTGTGCCCTGCACTCAGCACTGGGGAGGCCACAGCTGGAGTGCTGGGGGCAGCTTTGGGGCCTCGCTGCAAGAAGGACATTGAGGGTCTGGAGCAGATCCAGAGAAGGGCAGGGAAGCTGGGAAGGGTCTGGAGAACAGGGCTGGGGAGGAGCAGCTGAGGGCCCTGGAGGTCCCTCAGTGTGGAGCAGAGGAGGCTGAGGGCAGAGCTCATTGCTCTCTGCAGCTCCCTGAGAGGAGGCTGCAGCCAACTGGGGTTGGTGACAGCAGGAGAGGAAATGGCCTCAGGTTGTGCCAGGGAAGGGTTAGGTTGGAGATGAGGGAAAATTTCTTTGCTGCCAGAGGGGTCAGGCACTGGCACAGGCTGCCCAGTGGAGTGAGTGGAGTCTCCATCCCTGCAGGTGTTCCAGAAAGCTGTGGCCGTGGCACTTGGGGCCAGGGCTTGGTGGCTGTGGTGGGGTTGGGTTGATGCAATCATCATCTGCATCCATCTGGATGATCTCAGAGGGCTTTTCCAACCCAAACCATTCCCTGGTTCCATGACCTTCCTTAGATGCTCAGGTGGTGCCTGCCCTTTGCTCTGGGGTTCTCTGCTTCCTCAGCCTCTCTCTGTAGCCTCCCAGCAGGCTGTCCCCATGCCCTGCAGCTGCTTCTGAAGCTCTCTTTGAAACGTTCTGGCTTTCTGCTCTGATGCTGTCAGCTCCTGTAGCTGTTACAAGTCCTCCTCCTGGGTAGCTCAATTAGGAAGCCTTTGTGTGTGTGTGTGTGTTTTAGAAATGAGTTGTGACTGTCCAGGGAGGGCTTGCAGAGCAGCTCTGAGCTTTGGGGCTGATGGGTGATGACTCTGCACAGGGAAGTGTCACCAGAAGCTGCCCAATTAAAACAATTTCTTTGTTGTCCTCTTAATCAAGTGGCTGCTGTCTGCTGGAGAAACCTGGGCACAGCTTTTAATAGACCTGTCACAGGCCCAGGGGGCAGGAGGCTGAGGTGTGCTGAGCTGGAGAGAGCAGCAGCAGCAGTGAGGTGTGCTGCTGGGGCTCGCTCTCCTCCCTCCCCCCTTGCTTTCCTTCCTGCCCTGCTCTCCTGCCTGCCTTCTTTCCCTCCACCTCCCCCATCATGGCAGGTCTGCTGGGACATTATTCTTCCACCACTCCAGGTCCCTCTTGCAGTCCTCTCCTCAGCCCAGCCTTCAAGTGACTCACTGCTGCCAGCTTGTCTGCTGGCTCTGCCCACTCCTGACCCCTGCTACCCTGTCAGATGCTGCTGAGGGTCAGCCAGCCTGGGCAGACCTTCAGGAGCCTTCCTCAGCTCTCCGAAGTGTAGCTCCTCCTGGCCAGCCCTGCCTCAGTGCTTTTCCCTGTCCCTGCAGCTCTGCTCAGCTCTGTGGTGCTTCCACGCACTGTGGCTGCCTCCCACCAGGTCTCTGTCCCTAGAGAGGATGAAGATCTTTGTCCTTGGCTCCCACTGTGCCAGAGATGCTTCTCCTCTGGCACTCTGCTCTTCTGCTGCAGGGGAAGGAGCTCAGCAGGCTGTTGGCAGCCCAGGCCCATGCCTGTTCTTTGAGCCCAGGTAACCATGAGTGTGGAGGGTGAAGTCCAGCCCAGGGAGGAGGTCCAACCCTCTGCTCCTGGGCACGGGGCTGTGCTCTCTGCCTGGGCACTGTCCCTGTCCCATCTGTGCACCAACAGGGTTCAGTGGTCCCCAAAAAGGCTTTTTTCTGCCTGGCATTTCCTAGAAACAGCTTCACAGCTTGCATCAGGTTGGAAGGGACCCTCCAAGGTGGCCTTGTCCAACCCCCTGCAGTCAGCAGGGACAGCTCCAGCCAGGGCAGGCTGCTCAGAGCCACATCACATTTGACCCAGGATGTGTGCAGGGATGGGGCCTGAGCCACAGCCCCCTGCAGCCTGCTCCGGTGTGCACAGTGCAGTCGTTGGCATCCTGCACGCTGCCCAGACCTGCTGGGCACCTTCAGAGAGCCCTGCAGCTCCCAGCCTGCCTCTCTTCTCTCTAGCTTTGACTTTTAAAACTTATTTTAACTTTAACCTCAAGACAAGAAAAGCCTTTGGAGTCCTTCTGGGCATCTTCTTCCCTTGCGCTTGCCAGCCTGGGTAGGGCATGGCTGTGCTGCCCTGAGGAGGCACCTTCTGGAGTGTGCAAGGGACCAGAGAGGCCTGGCAGGCGAAGTTCTGCTCTTGGCAGCCGCAGGTGCTCCTGGGCAGAAGCCCCCTGGAAGGCCTGCAGGCTGTGGGTGGCTCAGGGGAGCAGCAGTGCCCGCGGGCAGCAGCTGTGCCGCGGCCAAGCCTGCAGCCTCGCACGGGCACAGGGCACCGTGGCCAGGAGGTGACATCTGTGCCAGCCTTGGGGTGCTGGGCTGTGCTGTGCTGGCAGTGTGAGGCAGGTCCTGTGTGCTCCCAGGAGCTCTCTGTGGCTGAGGGGCTGCAGGGAGCGTGGGCAGGGTGGGTTGTGCCAGGCTGTGGGGGGCAGTTCCACGGCGGGGACCTGGGGGAGCTCAAGGAGAAAGCCAAGGCCAGCTGGGAGTGAAGAGGTGGTTAGGGAGGGCTCACAGAAGAGGCAGGAGATGTGGAGCTGTTGAGTCAGGAGGAGCCCAGCTGGCAAACTGGCTTCACTTAAAGGAGGTTAAGAAGCCCAGGACTGCTGCTGGGCACTTGGCATCAGGCAGGGACATCGGGGGACTCCTCTGGTCATTTGAGCAGCTTGGCTTGTCCACCTGCACCAAATGCCCTCCACAGTCTCTCTTTTTATGTTTCTCTAAGTGAAATGGTCAGGGCACCCTCAGGCACTCTGCAGGTGGCACCAAGCTGCAGGCAGGGTTGGTCTGCTGGAGGGCAGGGAGGCTCTGCAGAGGGACCTGGCCAGGCTGCACCCATGGGATGAGCCCAATGGGAGGAGATTCAACAAAGCCAAGGGCTGGGTCCTGCCCTTGGAGCACAAGAACCCCATGAAGGCTGCAGGCTGGGGGCAGAGTGGCTGGGAAGTGCTCAGCAGAGCAAGCATGGGGATGCAGCTCTGGCTGCAGCTGGCAGTGCCCAGAAGAGCAGGCTGCAGGAGCCCTGCTTGCTCCAGGACAGCTCCTCAGTGTCTCAGCCCTTGAAGCTCTGTGGGAATGAGAAGGAGAAGTGAATCCAGCACCAGCTGCAGAAAATGCCTGCAGTGCAAACCTTGCTGCCCTGGGATCTGCTGGGCTGTGCCAGGAGGAGAGGCAGTTCTGGACTGAGCTCTCCTCACTCTGGCCAACTTGAAACAGGAGTTTGCTTCTGGAGTAGCTGCTTGAGCAATGTATTGGCATGGGGGTTGGAACTGGATGGTCTTGAAGGTTCCTTCCAACAAAACCCATTCCATGGATCTATGAACATTCTGCATTATTTCCTCTCTTGAGTCTCTTGATGCTTTCTTTGGAGCCCACAGATCTGATCAGAATCTTTTAATTCGTTGCCACAGTGCAATAAATTGTGGTGAATATGAAGTTCTTTATTTCAGAGGGCAGAGACAGAAATGGAAATGTCTCATAAATTGTTTATTTCCCCCCCCACCCCCCCCNTGGGCTCTGCTCTCTAGTTTCAGGTGCTAGAAGGAGAGGAAATGGCCTGAAATTGTGCCAGGGGAGGGTTAGGTTGGAGATGAGGAACAATTTTTTTGCTGCAAGATGGCCAGGGATTGGCACAGGCTGCCCGAGGAGGTGGTGGAGTCCCCATGCCTGGAGGTGCTCCATGAATGTGTGGCCATGGTTTGGTGCCCATGGTGGGGTTGGGGTTGATGATCTGAGAAGGCTTTTCCAGCCCAGCGCCTTCCATGACTCAGTATCAGACCTCTGTCTGATCCCAGGCTGCTGGGGCTGTGGCAGTGCAGTCGTTGGTGTCTTCCCTGCCTGCATTCCCAGAGCTCTGTCAGTTGTTTGCTGTGCCTGGATGCTAATCCCAACCCTTTCCCTCCTGCAGTCCACCCACATCGCCCGAGCCAGCTTCCAGGTGGATGCCTTTGGGTCCTCCTTCATCCTGGACGTGACACTGAACCAGTAAGTGCTGACCAGCTCTCACTCTGCCTTTCTGCAGGACCTCGTGCCAGGGAAGTGTCCTTGCCAGGGAGGTTTGGGGGTCTGGGTTACCCCAGCCCTGGTTCTGAGTGTGGAGTTAATCTGTAGTAGCAGGTTTGAAGCTGTTGTTACTGTCTCGGTACCACCGCAGCTTTGGTACTCCCTTGGTTGCTCCTGCAGTGTGGCTGGCACTGAGTGGGATCATTCCAGCTGCCATCTTTCACCACAAAGGGCACATTCTGGTGCTCAGGCAGCTGTTCAGAGATGGAGCTGCTGAGAACTGGTAACTGTTAGCCCCCAGCTCTGCCCTGGTGAGGCCACACCTGGAGTGTTGTGTCCAGTTCTGGGGTTGCTTCCAGAGCAGGGCTGGCACAGAGCCACACACCACAGCAGGTCACAGCACACCGTGGAGCTCCTCGAGCTGCAGGTGAGCAGGAGCAGTGCCAGGCTGATGGGGGCAATGTGGGAGCAAGGCCCAGCAGAGAAGCTGGCAGTCAGAAATGGGAACTGGGGCTCAGAAGGCTCAGGGGCTGGTGGAGGTGTCCCTGCCTGTGGCAGGGGCTTGGAACTGGATGAGTTTGAAGGTCCCTTCCAGCCCAGACCTTGCTGTGGTTCTGCAGAGGAGTCTGGAGTCTGCTTGGATTGAAAACCCAAACTAAAGGTCATCAGAGAGATAAAATTCAGACAGGCCAGGAGAGATCCCTTGGGCACTTGGCTGGGCACTGGTGGTGTGGCAGGAGCTCAGTGGCTTCGAGACATCCCCAGCCCCTGGTCCGCTCCAGCGCTGGGCTGTGTCCTGTGCCCTCATCCTGTTCCATTTCCTGCATTGCTGCCATCCCAGAGGGAGTCAAAGTGCTGCCATCTGTGAGACACAGCAGGGACAGGAGTCCTCCTCTGCTGGCCCTGCAGATGACCTGCAAAGAGATCTCCTCCACACTGGGCTTTGCTGAGGGCTAAAAGGGAAACAAACCCCAACTGGTTTTGCTCCTCTTGCTCTTTCTCCCAGGCAGTAACCCCCCAAGCTCAGCTCTGAGCAGCCAGCCTGGCCTGGGCCCCTTCTGTAGCTGTCAGCAGCCCTCCTGTGTGTGGCCATGGCACTGGGGCCATGCTTTGGTGGCCATGGTGGTGCTGGACTGGATGGTCTCAGAGGGCTTTGCCACCCCAAACAGTTGTGTGGGTGGGCAGATGTCTGTGCCAGCTGCTAATGGTTGGCCACGGTGTGGTGAGGGCTGCTGTGTGGCAGTGGTGCTGTGAGGCTGGGGTGGGGAGGGGGCACCTGTGCTGTGCTGTGTGCTGTGAGCTGTGCTGAGCTGTGCTGAGCTGTGCTGAACAGTGCTGTGCTGTGAGCTGTGCTGTGCTGAGCTGTGCTGTGAGCTGTGCTCTGCTGAACTGTGCTGTGAGCTGAGCTGTACTGAGCTGAGCTGAGCTGTGCCGTGCTGCTGGCAGAGCCCACTCCCTGCTTTCCCTGCTCCCCACTCCCTGCTTTCCCTGCTCCCTGGCAGGCTGCAGCTATTTTTAAGCTCAGTGTCTCTTAAATAATGCAGAAGTTAACAATAGAGCCTTGGAGTGCTGGGGAAGGAGCCCACGAAGGCGCTGAAAAAAGCCCAGCAGAGCCTGCCCAGACTGGAGCAGGAGGGGCTCCGGGGGCCGCAGCAATTCCTCTGCTCAGCTCCCAGACAGCTCCTGCAGAATTCCCTCTTCAGAGCTGGCTGCTGGCGCTCAGGACAGGTGGCTCATGGACCCAGGCCCTCCCCAGCAACACAGCTGAAACAGCACTGCTTGGGGGGCAGCACTGCCAGCCCCTGCTGGGACACAGCCCAGCCTGACCCAGCCTTCCCCTGACCTCTGGGTGCCAGGAGAAGCTTTCTCCTCATTCACAGATCTGTAAGCTCATAGAATGGTCTGGGTTGGAAGGGACCTCTGCAGCTCACCCAGCCCAACCTCCTTGCACTCTGCAGGGACATCCCCAACTGGATCAGGTGGCTCAGAGCCTCATCAAGCCTGACCTTGAATGTCTGCAGGGCTGGGGCCTCCACCATCTCCCTGGGTAACCTGTTCTGCTGTCCCAGCACCCTCAGAGTAAAGAACCTTGTCCTAATGCCCAAGGAATGCCCAGGCTCTGTATCTGGCTGGCACACATCCCTGAGGAGGATGGAGAGTGCTTGTTGGGAATGTTGTCCCCACCAGGCCAGAAAAGAGGTCACAGGAACAGATGTCCTGGCAGGGGGTGGATTTGTGCCCTCTGAGGTGCTGAGGACAGTGCAGGCTGGCATTGATGTGTGAGCCCTGGCAGCAGGCAGAGCTCTGCAGGACTGCCCTTGGATCTCAGGTGGTGCTGGGCACCACAGACACCCTGCTCTGCCCAGCAGTGGCACCAGCAGAGCCCTGGAGCTGCAGCAGGGCTGAGGGCACAGCTGCAGTGTGGGAGTTTGCCTGTTGGGTAGGACCTCACCTGCAGCTCTGCTTCCACTTCTGCTGCCCCCAGCACAGGGAGGACCTGGAGCTGCTGGAGAGGGTCTCCTATGGGGGCTGCAAAGAGGATCCAGGGGCTGAAGCATCTCCTCTGTGGGGGCAGGCTGGGAGAGTTGGGGCTGAGCAACCTGGAGGAGAGAAGGCTGCAGGGAGAGCTCAGAGCAGCCTACTGGGGTTTGAAAGGGGCTCCAGGAGAGCTGGGGAGGGGCTTGTGACAGGACGAGGGGCTCAAACTTCTCAAAGTCCCTCCCCAGCTCTCCTGGAGCCCCTGCAGGTACTGCAAGGCTGCTGTGAGGTCTCCCCAGAGCTCTTCTCCAGGCTGCACACCCCCAACTCTGCCAGCCTGTCCCATCTCCAGACCACTGCAGGGCATGGCCACCTCAGATGGTCCACGTGGCTGAGGGGTGTCTCTCCCATGCCCATCTGTGCTCTCTGTCCATCTGCTGCAGGCCTAAGGCCATGAAGGGTGGTGCAGCTCATCCAGCTTTGGCAGAGGACTGTGTCCAGATGCCCATATGGTCTGCAGCTGTCCTCACAACCTCTGCTGCCCCTCTTCTGCTCACACTGAAGGCTCTTGGAGCCTTGCCTGGGCCTTTTCTCCATCTTCACAGTGAGGGTGGGCAGACACTGGCACAGGTTGCCCAGGGAGGTTGTGGATGCCCACTCCCTGAAGGTATTCAAGGCCAGGCTGGATGAGGCCCTGAGCAAGCTGTGCTGGTGGGAGGTGTCCCTGCCCATGGCAGGGGGCTGGGGCTGGATGATTCTGAAGGTCCCATCCAAGCCAAGCCATGCTCTGAGCCTTCAGGCTTGTCAGGATGGGGCACACAGAGGACTTCTGCCTGCTCTGCAGCACCCTGGGAGGAGGCTGCAGCCAGCTGAGGTTGGCTTCTCCCTGGGAACAAGTGACAGGAGAACAGGAAATGGCCTCAGGTGTCACCAGGGGAGATTTAGTTTGGACATGAAAAGAAACTTCTCGACTGCAAGGGCTCTCACAGCCTGGCACAGGCTGCCCAAGGAGGTGTTTGAATCCCCATCCCTGGAGGTGTTTCCCAGTGGCAGAGCTGTGGTGCTGAGGGCCATGGTTTAGCCCCAGCCTTGGCAGAATCAGGCATGGTTGGGCTGGGTGAGCTCAGAGGGCTTTGCCAACCCAAAGGACTCTGTGATGGGTTTGGTGCCCATGGTGGGGCTGGGCTGCAGGCTGGGCTGGCTGCTCTCAGAGGTCTTCTCCAGCCCAACCAATTCCATCCTTCTGTGATTCTTTATGTCCTGTGGCATTGTGTGGAGCTTCTGGCAGGCTTTGCCCCTCTGGGCTCCCTGAGGACTCCTGCCCAAGCCACTGCAGTGCAGACCTGGAGCCCTCCCTGCAGCTGCTGCTCCAAGTCAGCTCTGCCCTGCTGGAGAGGTTATTTTTAGGGACATAAATGATTGAAGCTCTGGAGCAAGCTTCTGGAAACCTGTAGGCAGGAGGGAAGTCAGGAGAGCCTTCTGCACTTCTGTGCTGGGCTGGAGAAGGTGGTCCTGAGCGTGCTGGAGGTGGCAGTGTGGTGCCAGGCAGCAGTGTGAGCGTTTGCAGACCCACAGCTGGAGTGCCTGGGGGGGCACTGCAGTGAGTGGGGGCTCCTGAGGCTTCCACTGAGGCACTGCTTTGTGTTCCTGGCTGTGTTCCTCACCTGGGGCTCAGGCAGTTGAACAGAGCCTGAGCTCCTCAGGGCCCTGTGCCCAGTGGGGGCACCATGGACAGGGCAGGAGCCTGGGGGCAGAGCCTTGCTGGCCTTTGTGAGCTGCCCCTGGCTGAGGGGACCCTAATGGCTGGGTCTGCCTTGTCCTGTGGCTCAGCAGAGTGGAGTCACAGAATCACAGACTGGGTGGGCCTGGGAGGGGGCTTAAAGATCTGGTTCCTGCCCTGCTGGCATGGGCAAAGGACATCTCCTGCCAGCCTGGCCTCAAACACCTCCAGGCTTGGAGCCTCCACAGCTCCCCTGGGCAATCTGTCCCAGTGCCTCCCCACCCCCAAGGGCAGGAATTGCTTCCTCATGGCTCATTTCAGTCCAGCTGCTGCCAGTCTGAAGCCCTCCCCCCTCCTCTGGCACTCCTTTGTCCAAAGTCCCTTCCCAGCTCTCCTGCAGCCCCTTCAGGTCCNGTGGGCCTGGGAGGGGGCTTAAAGATCTGGTTCCTGCCCTGCTGGCATGGGCAAAGGACATCTCCTGCCAGCCTGGCCTCAAACACCTCCAGGCTTGGAGCCTCCACAGCTCCCCTGGGCAATCTGTCCCAGTGCCTCCCCACCCCCAAGGGCAGGAATTGCTTCCTCATGGCTCATTTCAGTCCAGCTGCTGCCAGTCTGAAGCCCTCCCCCCTCCTCTGGCACTCCTTTGTCCACAGTCCCTTCCCAGCTCTCCTGCAGCCCCTTCAGGTCCTGGCAGGCTGCTCTGAGGTCTCCCTGCAGCCTTCTCTCCTCCAGGCTGCACAGCCCCAACTCTCCCAGCCTGTGCCCACAGCAGAGGCTCTCCAGCCTTTGCTCATCTTGATGGCCTCCTCTGGCCCTGCTCCTACAGTTCCATGTCCTGATTGTGCTGGGGGCTCCAGAGCTGTCCCCAGCACTGCAGGGGGGGGGTCTCAGCAGAGCAGAAGGGCAGGATCCCCTCTTTGCCCTGCTGCCCACACACTGCTGGGGCTGAGCCCAGCACAGGGCTGGGCTGTGGGCTCCAGGCACATGTTGCCAAGCAGTGGGGGATGGTTTCCTTGTCTCCAAAATGTCTTCCTGGATCTTTGCTGAGCTGCAGAGGTCCCTCCAGGACAGCAGGTTAGCTCAGGATGCGGCTGGGGGGGAGCTGAGGCAGTTGCCTGCTGGGAACAGCCTCAGCACCTCGCTGAGAAGCCAAGCAGAGATGGCAGAGTTGAAAGGAGGCTGCTTCCAGACCTGCTGGGTCAGACCCCACCTCAGCTCCCTACAGGAGACTGTTAACCACTGCCAGCTCCACGCCCAGGTGCAGCCCAGAGCTGTGCCAGCCCTCTGGCGTCCTCAGCTGGGTTCTAGGTGTGGGAGTGGACCCTCAGTGAGCAAAATGCAGCACCAAGAGGAGTGGTGGTGCCCAGGGGTGATGCTGAGCTCCCTGCTCACTGTCTGTGTGCCTAGCAACAGTCAGGCAGGGTCTGGAGAACAGGGCTGGGGAGGAGCAGCTGGGGGCCCTGGGGGTGTTAGTGTGGAGCAGAGGAGGCTGAGGGCAGAGCTCATTGCTCTCTGCAGCTCCCTGAGAGGAGGCTGCAGCCAGCTGGGGGTGGGCTCTGCTCCCTGGGAACAAGTGACAGGAGGAGAGGAAATGGCCTCCGGGTGTGCCAGGGGAGGGTTAGATTGGATATTAGGAAGAATTTCTTTTCTGCCAGAGTGGTCAGGCACTGGCACAGGCTGCCCAGGGAGGTGGTGGAGTCCCCATGCCTGAAGGGGTTCCAGAAAGGTGTGGCCATGGCACTTGGGGCCATGGTTTGGTGGCCATGGTGGGGCTGGGTTGATGTTGGGCTGGATGGTCTTGGAGTCCTTTCCCATCCAAGCCACTCTGTGACTCTCAGCTGGTTTTTCCTTTCCTCTCCACTGTGCAAGCTGCTGCCTGACCTAAGAGAAGCTTCCTAAGTGTGACTGCTGAGTCCACTTGGCTGACTGCACAGAGAGCCACTGAGTTAACTGTGCAGATACAAACAAATCCTGCAGTGCTGTGGCTAAGAGCAGACAGAGCCATGGAGAATGGGGATACCTAAAACCCTCATGAAGGGCAGCAAGAGCCCTTGCTTGAGCATGGAGCCAGTGGCAGCCTGGGCTGCATCCAGAGCAGCATGGCCAGAGATGGAGAGAGGGGATCCTGCCCCCCTGCTCTGCTCTGCTCAGACCTCACCTGCAGGGCTGGGGCCAGCTCTGGAGCCCTCAACATGGATCTGATGGAGAGGGTCCAGGGGAGGCCACCAAAACGATCAGGGCTTGGAGCAGCTTTGCTGTGGGGACAGGCTGGGAGAGTTGGGGCTGTGCAGCCTGCAGAAGAGAAGGCTCTAGGGAGACCTCAGAGCTGCATTTCAGTGTCTGCAGGGGACCTGCAGGCAGGCTGGGGAGGGACTGTTCAGAAGGGCCTGTGGGGACAGGCTGAGGGCAATGGTTTGGAGCTGGAGCAGGGCAGAGTTAGGTTGGACAGCAGGAGGAAGCTCTGCACAGTGAGGGTGGGAGGCAGTGGCACAGGCTGCCCAGGGAGGTGGTTGAGGCTCATCCCTGGAGACATTCCAGACCAGACTGGATGTGTCCCTGGGCAGCCTGCTCTGGTTGGAGCTGTCCCTGATGCCTGCAGGGGTTGGACAGGGTGAGCTGGGAGGGTCCCTTCCAGCCCACTGCACTCTGTGGAGCTGTGAGGGAAGGTTCTTGGGTTGGGATGAGGATAAAGGAGAATTAAACCTTCCTGGCTTGGCAGAGGCAGGAGTCTGTGCCTAAGTGGCTTAGTCTTGATGAATTTTGTATTTGGCTGTGGGCTGAGAGGGTTTTAGAGTCACAGCCTAATGCCTGCTAATGCTGCTGGTGCCCTGCACCCTGCCTGCCTGAGAACATCTCCTGCCCTTCCCTCTCTGCCTTCTTGGGCCTTGCTTCAGGATGATCAAACACTCATGGCAGCATGGCACGGTTTGGCTTGGAAAAGCTCACCCAGCCCAGCCATGCTCTGACTCTGCCAAAGCTGAGGCTAAGCCATGGCCCTCAGCACCACAGCTCTGCCTCTGGAAACACCTCCAGGGATGGACATTCAGCCATGTCCCTGGGCAGCCTGTCCCAGTGCCATTGACTCATTGCCACTTCATGCCCACCTGAGGTTCTGCCAGCACCTTCTGCAGCCTAAGTAGCTGCTTTCCCACCTTGGTGCATTCTGATCCAACTCCAGTTTCTGCCAGACCTCAGGAGCTTTCCATTCCCTTGCTGTGCCAGGAGGTTCTCTGCCCTCCCAGCTGCCTGAACTCTCAAAGCAAGGCTGCCCAGGCCCTGTGCACAGGGCTGGAGAAGAGATCTCTGGGCAGTGGCATTCATCTTACCTCAGTCTGACTGGAAGTAGCTCTGCTTGCTGCCTCTGTGCTGACAGTGGTGCCCTGCAGGGAGCCATCTGATTGACCTGGCACAGCATTAGGCAGGCCCCAGTGCAGAGCTGTCTCCTGCTTGCAAGCCAGACCCTGCAGGAGCAGGGGAAAGAAATTCCCCCAACCCTTGAGTGCCTCTTGGTGCTGCTTGTGCAGCTGAATTGGAGCCTGGTCCTGATGCTCAGCCCTGGAGCACCTCCAGCTCTTTCCTGGGAGGCTTCTTTCAGTCTTCTTTATGCCACCTCAGCATTGTCAGCATCTCCCATCAGAGCCTTGCTGGGGTTTGTGCCCAGCTTGTATTACAGGCATTGAGCTGGCAGCTTGCTGGAGGTCTGATGGCCCCAGCCTGCTTGAGTTTTCTCTCCAGCACTTGTCCCAGAGCCCTGTGCACCTCTGGAGCTGGTGCTGCTGCTGGGGCTGTGCCTACCCACCCAGCCTGGCTCTGAGCTGGTGTTACAAGGTGCTTCCTGTGGCCTGTGTCTGGAGCTGAGCTCCAGCAGTTGCTCTACCACCCAGCGACCCCTCCCCAGCACAGAAGGGGCAGCAGGGCAAGGAGAGAAGAGCCACAGGCTGACATGAGAAGAGATCTAACCCTGGAATGGCTCAGGTTGGAAGGGGCCATAGAGATCATCTACTCCAACATCCCTGGAGTGGGCAGGTGCATCTCTCATCTAGCCTTGGTTGCTCAAGGCCTCAGCAACCAGGGCAATGCCACAACCAAACCCATCCCAAGGTCAGTACCAAGTGCAGCAAGCTCTGCCCAGCCCAGCAAAGCTGTGGTGGCCACACTGAGACTGAGCAGGGGAGAGGAGTCCTTAGGAGCAGGAGAGGAGCAAGGCAAGGAAGGAGCCCAAGCTGCAGGCTCCTTCTCCTCAAAGGTGCCCTTTGTGCTGCTGTGCTGCTGGGGCTCACCTGCAGCCAGCTCAGGTCAGCTCTGCTGCCTGACCCACAGCTGCTGGTGCAGGATACACGAGGGCCTCTCCTTACTGTGTCCTAGTACAGGGCTGGAAGGATGCTTGGAGGGACTGGAACATGTCTGAGGAGGAAGGGCTGAGAGCCCTGGGGCCGTGGTGCCTGCAGAAGAGCAGCCTGAGCAGTGCTGATCAATACATGAGGACTGGGGGGCAAGCAGCAGGGGCCAGGCTCTGTTCAGTGCTGTCCTGTGACAGGGCAAGGGGCAGAGGACACAAACTGCAACCCAGAAGGCTCCACCTCAGCATGAGGAGAAGCTTCCCTGGTGTGAGGGTGCTGGAACCTGGAGCAGGCTGCCCAGAGAGGCTGTGGAGTCTCCTGCTCTGGAGACTTTGAAGCCCCACCTGGATGTGCTCCTGTGTGCCCTGCCCTGGCAGGGGCTTGGACTCACAGAGCAGTCACAGAGCAGTTTTGGGTGGGAAAGCCCTCTGAGACCATCAGAGGTGCAGCTGCTGACCCAGCACCACCGTGGCCATCAACCACATCCTGCCCCGATGGGCTCTGGAGGTCCCTTCCAGCTCCTACCTTCTGTGGTTCCTCAGGAGCTGCCTTTGCCCCTCAGGTGTAGCCTGCTGCAGGGTGACTCCACCTGCCTGGGCCACTCCAAGGTTCCTCCTCCTTCTGCTTTCTCCCTGTTTTTAAAGCTCACCTAAGCAGCAGCAGCAGGGAAGGTCTCTTCAATGAACAGCTTTGGAGCCCTCTGTGCAGAAGCCTCCTCTGGTGCCTCCTCTGTGCCAGCTGCCGGGATGAAAGGTGCCCTGCGCTGGAGCTCCACCGGGGGTGGCTGTTGCAGGGCTTCGATGGAAGCTTTGGGCAGAGATCCCTGCGGGCTTTGTCCTTTTCAGATGGGAATCTGTAATCGGTGCTTGCTGAGAGGGAGGGCAGGGCCACAGTCGGGGCTCATGGCTCTTTTCTTCTCCCCGCAGTGACCTGCTGTCCTCTGAGTACCTGGAGAGGCACATCGAGCAAGGGGGGAAGACAGTGGAAGTCAAAGTAAGGCTTTCCTTCTCTGCTTTGCTTTGGGTGTCGGTGCAAACTCACCTCTCGGCTGGCTTTGTCCCTCTCTGTCATTTGCAGCCTGCAAATCTGCTTTGTCTGCTCCCTGACCTCCCCCCAGCAGCTGAGGCAGACACTTGGGGTCCCATTAAGGTGTCCAGACTCAGCTGATGCTCTGCACTGCAAACATCTCAACTCACACTCAGGAGCTGAGTCAAAGCAGAAATCAAGATAATAGCTGAGATGAAGGAGAACCAAAGGAGCTCCTTGGCTGTCTCCAGGTGTGCCTGCAGCCAGCTGAGCTCATCTCTGCCAGGCCCAGCACTGAGTTAGCACAGTCTGAGGAGTGAAGCCTGACAGCAAGCAGAGAGGGCCTGGAAATCAGAGGCTCTCCTCCTGCCAGCACTGTTAAATGCATGGGGAAGGTCTGGGAGGATTGGGCCTGCCAGAGGTGGGGTCATAATGTGTCTGCTGGACACAGCACAGCCCCAGAGTGCCCTGTGGCTGGCTGCTGGGCAGGTGCAGTGCAAACCTTCAGGAGTGGCTGTTGCTGACTTGCTCTGGGACCTGCTTCAAGCAGAGAGCTGACAGCTCAGAGACCTGCAATCACAGAACCACAGAATGCCTTGGGTTGGAAGAGCCCTCTGAGAGCAGCCAGCCCAGCCAGCAGCCCAGCCCCACCATGGCTGTGTACAGTTCTGGAGCCCCCAGCACAAGCAGGACATGGAACTGTTGGAGCAGGTCCAGAGCAGGGCCACAAAGATGCTCAGAGGGCTGCAGCAGCTCTGCTGTGAGGACAGGCTGAGAGAGTTGGGGCTCTGCA